>APFE031459488.1:68579-119024 GCA_000404065.3 Pinus taeda | reverse complement strand
ATAACTCAATCTTATCTCCTTAATTTAAGGGATAACTCTTGCATGACTTCAGAAATACTTCTAACATGAATTTCTCCAACTAATTAATTTAAAATTAATTAATTAATTAATTCCAAGTAGCCATTAAGACTAAATTTGATTTTAATTCACAATTTAATTCAAGGACAAATTAAATTGGAATATTCTTTTTGCCATATTTCAACACATCTTCCTCGGACTAGGGGAAGTGTGATGCGATATCTTTGGAAATTGGGGCTAAAAGTGATCTAAGGAACTAATCCATATAGACACGGTCTTCAAATTCAGGAGCTCTACAAATGCTCCTCCTTCTACATCATTCCTGAAAATGGTGGCATAGGTGAATGGTAGAAGTTTGAAGGAAAGAAGTCAAAAATTTGGTACCAGTGTCATAACAGAGAGCTGACTGGAAATAGGCAAGAAAATATTTGGCAACAGTCATAAAATTGGAATGAGTCGCTCTGGGTTGATCAACATACCACTTAGCAGCTCCTCTAGTAAGCGTGCATTGGAAGAAACGAAGACGGATGGACATGTGGAATGAGAGAACCTAATTAATGGGATCTTCTCTGTGATTACATTCAAAATTAGGGATGTAATAAGGAATTTTAGTAAAAATAATTGGCCAAGTGGGATCATAGAGAAGGGGATTGCTAATGAGCTGGCTGAAATCAGGGAGACTCAAACTAGCCATAAAATGAAGCATTGGAGTAGGAGTGACCACATTGGTGGGGGTTGCACTAGTGGGGTTACCCTAGTTGGTACATAGGTTACCCCCTAGTTTCCCACACCCATGTTGGTGCCTAACATGGTGGTAGAATGAGGTTGATAATATGTGAAATTAAAGGAGGAGTTGGATGAATTTGTAGAATTGACATCACAATCATTAATCGATGAAGGATTGGGAGGATGTGCTTCAACTCAACGGGGGGAAGTAATATGTCCTAACAAGAACTAAGGGTGAAGACATCGAAGTCACCCCAATAAATGCCTAGGGGGCATAATGATGCCGAGACAATTATGGATCTAAGCACTAAAGGGTGATGATAGGAATAAAATAACAACAAAAAGCAATCAAACACCTAGTGCAGTGGTTCCTAGTGTAAACTAACTATATTAATGATGTTACTCTAATACAATAAAACGTGTCCTATAAAATAAAAATACCTCTCGCCTTTAGGTGGTTTAAATCCTCAAATAATCCAAAATTTATTGTTTTAGATGACCTTCCAAAGAACTTCTTACTTGACAGAATCTCATCCTCGTAACCATTGTTGTCCAAAGAAAGGTAAGGTAGAGAACTAACTGCTTCCCAAAGCCAGTCCTATAAGGTATTTTCCTAAGATTGGTCACTACAGTTACCTTTGTTCCACAGGGATGGTCGATTCTTGAGCTTCTTCGTAGTCAACCAATGCACGGGATTCCCTACCAATCGAGAACACAAAACCCCACCCGCAAAGTCTATCAAGTAGATAAGAAAGAGAGGGAAACAATATACTCAAAGACGCATTAAAAGGCCTAAAATATATAATGTCAAGGGAATGAGATCTAGAGGCACTAATATGTTGTAAATGGTGTAGACAAACAATAAAAATAAGAGGTGAAAAATGTTGCAAAGGATAGGTATCAAAACTCTTAAAACCTAGGATGCTCAAGGGGATCCTAAGGGGGAGAGGAAAAAGCAAAAATATAAAGGGATAAAAGGTGAAAGAAACCTATCCAAAAGTTTTGAAAAGTAATGGATCAGACTCTAAAAAGCATTGGTTGAAAATGTTGAAACCCTAGACTCCTCACTCAGTCAATATCTCCCTAACAATGTGCAGGTGTAGTCTAAACCTTGAGTGGATTTTTCCTTCCTCAAAGAGAAAAAATGAGTGTATCTAGGCCTAGGGGAGACTGAAAATAGATGTGATGTACCCTTCCCAGTTTGTAGACAACACTCTCAGCAAATCTAAAAAAAATTAAAAAAAGTTCCAGAAAATTACCAAAATGCAAGTACTCACCTGAAACACAAGAAAACGAAGCTTTTGGGCCAAATAGTGTTCTCTAGAACACAAATCAGGGGCTGAAAAATGTGTTTTTCTTCTTAGTCCCTTGGTCAGTAGATCCCGCACAAATATTTCCATCTCCTGCTTGATTGGTACTTGTGACCTATGGAAAGAAACTTAAACCACCAGAATCCGAAAATTTGACAAAAAGGAAATTAATACTATACATAGAAATTGAGAGGCTAAAAATAGTGATAGAAAACCCCGAAATTTACTGAAACTTCAATCACCCAACAACGTTATTATTACATCACTGCAGTCGCCATTTTTTAGTGTGAAGTTTCTTGGAAGGTGTACCAAAAACACTTCGCATAAGTCACTAGGTGACAAATTACCCTAACAAAAATTTGTGGCTTCTTATGATTGAGATCTACAATAAAATGTGTAAAGCCTACAATAAAAGCATCTACGATCCACAATAGCAAAAAATAGTCAATATTTATCCAATGTAAGAACACAAATAGAAAGACTTTTAATTGAATAGATTCTTTATTGATAACACCTCGTGAAGGATATCTACAAAAAGGGTCTGCAAATCCCCCTCTGTGGGATGGGTCCTTTTATGTCCTTGATGCTTCAACAATCAATGTTCTCTCTCAATGTGTGAGAAACCCAAAACAATGTGGAGAACTCAAATGGGAGCTTAAAAGAAAAGAGACGATAATGGTGATGACGATAATGATCATGGTGAAGAATGAATGGAAAACCCTCCTATTTATAACAAAGTATTGAATTAATCTAAAAATGGAGAATAATAAAAAAATATTGACCAAATCAAGATCTAACCATTACTAATACTTTATTATATTTTTTGGAGAGGGTAAAGATATTTAAAATTGTCAAATATCTTTATTTAGAAATAATTAAAAAATAAAGTAATTTATTAATTATTTCGTGAGGATTAAGAATGGTGTGAAATTGAAATACTTATTAAATAGTGATTTAACAATTATTCCATGATAGAAATAATTAATAATAAATAAATGGTGATTTATTTAATTATTCCTATGGGATTTCGTCAAATGTGACAAGGAATAATTATTTAAACAATGATTTAACAATTATTCTTAGAGAAAATTAAATAAATAAAGATCTATCTAATCATTCTCATGGTTTTTTTTTCATCTAAAAATAATTTAATAAAAGTGGTCTACTAATTTATTTTTCACACTAGAGGTGATTTTACTATGATAAAATTAATCCTACGTGGTGTATTTCGATCCAACTAGTTAGAAATGGCTAGGTGATCATTTTTTAGTGATACCATCTTCTGCTATTATGGTGCTAAGGGATTTTATTTTTACATGTTCCCCATTTTATATATTTTACATATTGGATGTATGAAAACGATAAATAAATATTGAAGTCTAAATAAAATAACCCTCATAGTATAGATTTTAGATTTTTAAGTATAATTTTATCGGATCTATTGTGATGAACTATCTAGTGAAATATCTATGGAAATTTATGAATCAAGGTCACTTTGAAAAATGGTTTAGACCTTAAAACATATTGAGAAAAAAAATCATTGATTCATCTGCAATAAAATTAAGACCTTCGTTTCTTTCAAGCACTTAAATTTATAAAATTAAATAGTTTAAGATAATATGTCTTTGTATTTCTTACAATTGTACCTCTACTAATGTATAATTTAGGAAGAGTGATTGGAATTGACATAGATATTTACTACAAAATTGTATTCTTCACAAGTCGATTTCAACATGAAGCAATAATTTTAATTTCTATTATAATAAGAGTGAATGGAATCATGGCTTCTAAAACTTGAGTTAAAGTAGAAGTGGAGCCAAGAATATATCAATACATTTCTATTCAACTCCATTTTAATTATTTGCACAGTTTCTCTGTGTAATTTTCTTGTAATACATTTTTAATCTTTTAGATATCATACTTTTTAATAAATACTAGTATTTTAGTGCTCATTTACTACTATGACATGTAACCTCAACAAAATAGTTTTAGTCTCTATCTCATGCACTAGGCAACAAAAAGGCTTTGCTTCAATAATGATTCCTCATCGTTCTATATCAATTGTAGAGGGAAAAACAAAACTTAATCATAAGATCACCATTTACATAAAAAGATAGCATTCAATATTAATAAATCTAGAAATTAAATTTTAAGATAAATATGGAATTAGAATAAATTACTATAAAACTTTTACTTTTCTATGCCTTGTTGAATGTTTTATTTAATTATTCTTAGCGGATTTTGTCAAATGTGACAACGAATAATTATATAAACAATGATTTAATAATTATTCTTAGAGAAAAATTAAAAAATAAGGATTTATCTAATCATTCTCATGGTTTTTTTTCATCCAAAAATAGTTTAATAAAAGTGGTCTACTAATTTATTTTTCACACTAAAAGTGATTTTACTATGGTAAAATTAATCCTACATGGTGTATTTCGATCCACCTAGTTAAAAATGGCTAGGTGATCATTTTTTGGTCATAACATCTTGTGCTATTATGGTGCTAAGGGATTGTATTTTTACATGTTATCTATTTTATATATTTTACATATTGGATGTATGAAAACAATAAATAAATTTAGAAGTCTAAATAAAATAACCTTCATAGTATAGATTTCATATTTTTAAGTATAATTTTATCGTATCTATTGTGATGAACTATATAGTGAAATATCTATGGAAATTTATGAATCAAGGTCACTTTGAAAAATGGTTTAGACCTTAAAAAATATTAGGAAACAAAATCATTGATTCATCTGCAATATAATTAAGGCCTTCGTTTCTTTCAAGGACTTGAATTTACAAAATTAAATAGTTTAAGGTAATATGTCTTTGTATTTCTTACCATTGTACCTCTACTAATGTATAATTTAGGAAGAATGATTTGGGATTGACATAGATATTTACTACAAAATTGTATTATTCACAAGTCAATTTCAACATGAAGCAATATTTTTAATTTCTATTATAATAAGAATGCATGGGGTCATGGTTTATAAAACTTGAGTTCAAGTAGAAGTGGAGCCAAGAATATATCAATACATTTGTATTTAACTCCATTTTAATTATTTCCATGGGTTTTTTGTGCAATTTTCTTGTAATACATTTCTAAGATTTTTAGATATCATACCTATTAATAAATACTAGTATTTTAGTGCTTATTTACTACTATGCCATGTAACCTCAACAAAATAGTTTTAGTCTCTATCTCATGCACTAGGCAACAAAAAGCCTTTGCTTCAATAATGATTCCTCACCCTTGTATATCAATTGTAGAGAGAAAACAAAACTTAATCAGAAGATCACCATTTCCATAAAAATATAACCTTCAATATTAATAAATCTAAAAATTAAATTTTAAGATAAATATAGAATCAGAATAAATTACTACAAAACCTTTATTTTTTTATGCCTAGTTGAATGTTTTATAAAAATCCAAAAGAATATAGATTTTAAAGCTCCTTAAAAATTATAAATTTTTTAAAAAAACCCTTTAAACTTATATAAATTTATTTATATACCTTAGATAATGTTAAACATATGGAGTGGTGTAAGAAAATCGTTTATTACTCATTCATGACTTTTGTATAAAATCTTATCTTATACTTCTTTCTATCAATTTAATAATATTTATTTATTTCAATGGTTTGTGTATTATTTAAACAATGTAAATATATATTTAATTATTCTAATTTTTTTAATGATATATTGAATTGTATTATTACTAATTGAGTTATTTAGAGTATTTAGAAAGAATTATTATTATCTTTATTTGTTATACATTCTTAAAACCTAAGGAATATCTTACTTTTTCTTACAAACCTAAGTAGGATGGTTTTATGGTTTGTTACATGAAAAGACTAGGCCTACTTTGTTTCATCAAAAACTTGGCACTACCACATAACTTTGAATGTTCACCATCACACAAAAAGTTCCTTAACAGGACATTCATTTACCAATAATTTTGGACTGCATAAACCTTCTACACATTAAAATTAAATTTCACTCTTATTTTTTTTTTACTATTTTATATCTCCTTTTTATTTTTTTATTACTTATTATTTTCACTTTTACTATTTTTTATTCTTTATCAACTTATTATCCTTTAATTTCTCAAATCTAAACTATTTTATATCTCCTCCTTATTTTTTTATTACTTATTATTTTCACTTTTACTACTTTTAATTCTTTATCCTTATTATTCTTTAATTTCTTTATTTTAGATTTAAGTATATTTTATTTCATTAATTATCTTTCTTTGACTTTTCACTCTATTTCTCTGAGGTGGATGTTCAAATTACCTTTTAATTCATTTCTTCTAATATGTTTTAGGAATTTATTTTGTTTTTATATTTTATTTTTTTTCGTATATATATTAATGTCAAATTTCCAAACCATATTATTCAATTATTTAACTTTTTTTTGTTTTTTCTTCTTCTTCTATGAACCCACACCACATTATAAAAATAAACTATAACCGTAGTATATTTTGCCATTCCTTTTAAGGTCTGTTGTCTTTTGACGGAAGTGGCATATTCAATTTTTGATGTGTCTTTTTTCTGCAGTGTTGTATCAAGAAATTACACAACAATAAAGACAAGGATTCCTTTCTGAATTGATTGCTTGAATTGATTTTTCTAGCATTCCCTTATATGAGAAAATAAAACTTAGACCATGGTCGTTCATTGTTCTGATACAAGTTACTCTTCATGAATTCAAATAATATATTTAAATATATAATTTCTCATACATTAAATCGGTTTATGACTTGATTGATCGTTCATGACTAGGAAAATAAAATTTATCTCAAATAAATAAATTAGGAAAAAATATAATATGAAAAAGAAATTATAAAAAAAATATAAAAAAATTCATATATTTAATGACCATGAACTTATCTAAATAATATGTTGATAACAATTTGTTTTCATGGGCAGATTGATAAATCCGAGAAAGTTAATATTTTACGAAAGAATTTATAAAAATGGAAACAACTCTTGGAACAAAATGAAAATGATATCCTATTTAGAAATTGAATAAGTATCTCACTCAAAAAATAAAATTATATACCATACTGATAAATAAAACTACTACCCATGAATTGTTAATCACATTTTGTCCCTAGTTAAGTATGAGCTTAAACCTATAAGTAAATTATCATGACTTTGTCACTAAATCCTTCCATCACCATAATTAATCAGGACAAAGGTCATCCACCAAAGCGAACTAGTCATGTCATTGTTTACGCTATTGAGCAAAGGAGAGAATAGAATGCACACAACACACAAGTGAGCAACAGAGAGAACATAAAGCACCTAAAACATGCCCATCAGAAAATTCTTCCATGTTATCAGCCAGTGCTGAGTAACACCATCCCAAAATTCATTCGTATTCATCCATAAATATATTACATAGCTCATAATCACTTCTAGCTCACAAATTCAAAAATGAATGACGAAGGTTGAAAGTTTATTCAAATTCAAAAAGTGAGTGCTAAAGATTGCAAGATTTTTCAAATTCAAACATTATGCCTAAACGAGTAAAGAGGGTTGGGGTAGGGCATTAAATATTTCCTTAACTTATGTCTCTTCAGATGTAAATATCAATTTTCGTGCAACTACGGGTGTCAAAGCAGTAAATTTGTAAGGAGTTGCCACTGTCGAAGTCAAGTCGTGAATGCACAGGGAATATAATGGAGATGTATGGATGTGGATGTTAATCATCATGCACTAAACCAATGATTGTGTTAGTGCATGGTTGTTAAGAATTTCCAAACGATAATGGTCGCGTCACCGACGGTTAGAATCCCAAATCCTTGCATAGAAAACATGACAATTCTTAACAACCATGCACTAAAACCATGCAAAAAACTCTATAACAGGTCATTCCTACTCTTCTAAAACCATGCCCTAAGCCAATCATTCACTTAGTGCATGGCATGATTAACATCCACATCCATACATCTCCATTGTATTCTTGGCTAGGTTCATAGGTCGACTCTGGTAGCGGAAGCTCCTTGCAAATTTACTACTCTCACACTCGTAGTTGCACGACAACCAATATTTAAAAGTGAAGAGACATAAAGAAATATTTAATGCCCTATCCCAACCCTCTTTACTCTTTCAGTAATTTTTTTTGACAATTATATACCATACCGATCAATAAACCTCCTACCCATGAATTATTAATCACATTTTATCCTTATTTAGTATGAGCTTAAACCTAGTAGTAAATTATCATGACCTTGTCACTGAATCCTTCCATCACCAAAATAAAACATGACAAATATCATCCATCAGAGTGAGCTAGCTATGTCATTGTTTACAACGTTGTGTAATGGAGAGAACAGAATACACATAACACATGGCTGAGCAACATAGAGAACAAAAAATACCTAAAACACACCAATCAGAAAATCTTTCCATGTTATCAACCAGTGATGAGTAACACCATCCCCAAATTCCTTTGCATTCATCCATAAAGATATTACAGATGTTGGGTGTGAAGCATGATTATTTAGAGGTCTCTGTTTCAGCCAGATGTGTACACCAGGAAGTTAGTACACCCCTCCATGTGGGGGGGTGAGAGGGGGACTTGTCCCCCCATTGGGGGTTCAGGGGAGCCCATCCCCCCAGGCTGGGGCATCTGGGGACCATCGGTCCCCCGGCGGGGGTTTTGGGGGCAGCACCCTCGAAGTTAAAAATAGATGTAAAATTTCCTTCTAAAAGTATAGTAGTTTCTAGTCAATCTGGGCCGTTCATTAGGCAGTTGATCTAACAGTAGAACTTATGTTTAGTTTATGGTTTTTAGCCCTAGAAGGAAACCCCTCTCTTTGTATGAGGGCATTGTATTGAGGTTGTGTAATAGATGTGTATTCTCTGAGCGAAAAACAGAGAGGTGAGAGTGTGAGAGAAAATAGAGGAACTTACAGTGGATCTGTTGTAGGTTATGTCTCTTCATTTTGCTGGATAATAAAAAGGAAGGACTGGCTGTTCAGGGTGGACGTAGCCTAGACTAGGTGAACCACGTATATCTATGTCTCTTTAGTTTTTTGTCTTTACTGTGTTTATCTTTCTGCTATATTCTATGAGTTCCATTGCTCTGTAATATATGATTTTCTAACAATTGGTATCAGAGCTGAAGGTCTATTTGGTTGACAAACTCGCAGGAGAAAAGGGCTCTTGGTTCGAGTGGGAGCAATGGTGGAAGATGGTAAGTTTTAGGTTGAGAAATTTAACGACCAAAACTTCTCGCTGTGGAAGATGCAGATGGAAGATTATCTGTATCAGAAATATCTGTACCTACAATTGGGCGGAAAAGTAATGATGCCGATGGGTATGACAGATGAAGAATGGAACCTTCTTGATAGAAAGGCACTCAGAATAGTATGGTTGTGCCTCGCAGCGTCGGTCACCTTCAACATTTCAAAGGAAACAATGAAAAAGGGTTTGATTAAGGCATTGGTGAAACTATATGAAAAACCCTTGGCCTCAAATAAGGTATTTCTTATGAAACGATTATTTAATATGAAGATGTCGAAAGGTGGATCTGTTGCAAACCATTTAAATGATTTTAATATTGTTACAAGTCAGTTAAGTTCTATAGGGGTAAACTTTGATGATGAAGTTAGAGCTTTGTTATTCTTGTGCTCATTTCCAGAAGTTGGAATGGTTAGTAATGGCCATTAGTAACTCTGTTTCTAGATCTAGTACTTTAAAGTTTGATGATGTTGTCAGTGCTATCCTTAGCGAGGAAATGTGACGGAAAAGTTTTGGTGAGGCATTGGGTAATGCTTTGAGTGCAGAGTCTAGGGGAAGAAAAATGGAGAGAGGAAAGGGCTCAAGATATCGCAATAAATCAAGGAAAGGCAGATCCAAGTCCAGATCGGGATAGAGTGTGCTGGAAATGCGGAAAGAAAGGACAACTAAAGAAAGACTGTAGATCTCGGAAGGGAAAAGAAGGAGATTCACAGCAAGAAAACAATCATGAAGCAAATGTGACAGGTGAGGTGTTACAAGATGCTTTGATTCTTTCTTTCGAAAATATTACTGATTCCTGGGTTGTAGATTCAGGGGCCTCATTCCATGCCACACCTGATAAGAAATACTTTCATGACTATGTTCAAGGAGATTTTGGACAAGTTCATTTGGGTGATGATAAACCCTGTAAAATTGTTGGAATGGGTAAGGTTCTTGTAAAACAACAGAATTGAAACTAACGCCTACTAAAGGAGGTAAGGCATGTTCTAGATCTAAAGAAAAATCTGATTTCAATAGGGCAGTTAGGCGGTGAAGGTTTTTTGACAACTTTCACAGATAAAGCTTGGAAGGTCACTAAAGGAGCGTTGGTAATAACAAAAGTCCAAAAGGTTGGTAAATTGTATTTATGCAATGGTATTTCTAACTCTGTTAATGCTTTAACTTCCAAAGGAGCAGATGCAACATTACAGCATGATAGGTTCGGACACATGAGTGAAAAGGGGATGAAGATTCTTCACTCAAAGAATTTGTTGCCGAGTTTGAAGAATGTTGATTTGGACTTCTGTGAGAATTGCATTTATGGAAAACAAAAGAGTGTCAGATTTCTTAGAGTTGGGAAAGAAAAGAAGAGCGAAAAATTAGAGCTTGTGCATATAGATGTATGGGGACCTACTCAGGTATCATCTCTTGGTGGCTCTTGTTATTATGTTACTTTTATTGATGATGCAACTAGAAAAACATGGATTTATTGTATTAAGAATAAATTTGATGTATTGATACTTTCAAGAATGGAAAGCTTTGGTTAGATGAAGACAGGAAAGAAATTGAAGTGTCTTAGATTAGACAATGGAGGTGAATATTGCAACAAAGAGTTTGATAGGTACTATTTAGAGCATGGAATTCACAGAGAGAAGATAGTTCTAAGAACACCACAAGAAAATGGTGTGTCAGAAAGGATGAACATAACAATCATGGAGCGTGCAAGGTGCATGAGATTCCATGCAGGAATGCCTTTACAGTTTTGGGCAGATGTTGTAGATACTGCTATTTATCTAATAAATAGAGGACCTTCAAGTTCCTTGGATGGTGGTGTTCCAGAGGAAGCATGGATAGATAAAAAGGTAAATTACTCTTTTTTAAAGACTTTTGCTTGTGAGGCCTTTGTCCATATTGATAAAGAAAATAGAACAAAGCTTGAGGCAAAGTCAAAGAAATGTACCTTTATTGGAAATGGTGTTAATGATTTTGTTTATCGCTTATATGATTACGAAAATCACAAAATCATTAGGAGTAGAGATGTAATATTCAATGAAAAGGTCTTGTATAAGAATCAGTTGCAGGAAAAGAAACAGGAAAAAGAAAATAAGGAATACGCAGTCCTTGATGAAATCACTAAAAAAGTAAAGGTTCCTGAAAATAATAATAATCAATAACCAGAAGAACAACAACCACCACAATAGCAACAGGCACCCCAAACACCTGAGAGTGGTGTTAGAATATCTACCAGGATAATTAGACCCCTTGAGCGATACTCTCCTTCATTATATTATTTATTGTTGACTGATTCTGGTGAACCTGAATGTTATGAAGAAGCAATGCAGGTTGAAAGCAGGAAGAAGTGGGAGGTAGTCATGGAAGAAGAGATGGACTCCTTAATGCATAACCAGACTTGGGACTTAGTCAGGTCACCTGCAGGAAAAACTACATTGAAGAATAAATGGGTTTACAGGTTGAAGGAAGAAGATGGAGGAAAATAGAGGTACAAAGCTAGACTTGTGGTGAAGGGGTTTGCACATAAGAAAGGTATTGATTTTGATGAAATATTTTCTCTTGTTGTTAAAATGACTTCAATCAGAACTATTTTAAGTCTAGTAGTAGCTGAAGATTTGCATCTTGAGAAATTAGATGCAAAGACAACCTTTCTCCATGGGGATTTGAAGGAAGAGATATATATGCAATAATCACAAGGATATGAAGTGAAAGGGAAGGAGAAACTAGTGTGAAGGTTGAAGAAGAGCTTGTATGGCTTAGAACAGGCTCCAAGGAAGTGGTATCTAAAATTTGACAAGTTTATGTCTGAACAAGGTTATACTAGATGTCACTTTGATCATTGTGTTTCTTTGAAAAAGCAAAATGATGGCAGCTATATTATATTGTTATTGTATGTAGATGACATGATTGTTGTAGGGTCTAACATGCAGGAAATAAATGTGCTCGAAAGAAAATTGGCAAATTCATTTGCAATGAAGGATTTGGGAGCTGCAAAACAAATCCTTGTTGTGAGACTTACTAGAGACAGGAAAAATCGCAAGTTAACATTGTCTTAGAATGAGTAAATACAAAAGGTGTTGAAAAGATTTAATATGCACTATGCAAAACCAGTTAGTACCCCTTTTGCTAGCCATTTCAAACTTAGTAAGGAAATGTGCCCAAAGACCCAAGAAGACATGGATTATATGCCTAAAGTTCCATATGCATCTGTAGTTGGAAGCTTAATGTATGCAATGGTATGGACAACGCCTAATATTGCACATGCAGTGGGAGTTGTAAGCAGGTACATGAATAATCCAAGAAAGGAACATTGGATGGCAGTGAAATTGATTCTCAGATATGTGAAAGGTACCACAAATCAAGCATTATGCTTTGGTGGTTCAAACATTTCTCTATAGGGATATTTTGATGTAGATATAGCAGGTGACAGAGATAACAGGAGGAGCATTACAAGATATGTATTTACTGTTGGTGGAATAACTGTCAGTTGGGTTTCAAAAATCCAAAGTGTTGTTGCACTTTCAACAACAGAAGCAGAGTACGTTGCTGCTACAGAGGCTAGTAAAGAAATGATTTGGTTACAAAGGTTTATGGGTGAATTGGGTAAGGAGCATGATATGGGCACGTTATACAGTGATAGCCAAAGTGCCATTCATCTTGCAAATAACTCAGCATTTCATTCCAGGACTAAACACATACAGCTCAAGTACCATTTCATATGATCAGTGTTGGAAGATGGAGAGTTGAAGTTGGAAAAGATACACGCTAGCCAAAATCCTACAGATATGCTAACAAAAGTTGTAACTAGGGAGAAACTGAGAATATGCTTAGTTTCAATTGGTCTTCAAGGATGAAAATGAAGATGAGAAACAACCAGGTCCAAAGAGGAGTCATTGTCTAGAAAATGAAGCAGCGCTGGAGTTGCTACAATCATTCTCCAAGTGGGAGATTGCTATGTGTGGAGCATGATTTTTCAGAGGTCTTTGTTTCAGTCGGATGTATACCCCACGAAGTTTGTACACCCCTCCATGCGAGGGGGACTTGTCCCCCCCATGGGGGTTTAGGGGGGCCAATCCCCCCCATTTGGGGGGTCTGGGGGCTAGCAATCCCCCGACGGGGGCTCGGGGGCAATGCCCCCGAAGCTAAAAACAGATGTAAAATTTCCTTGTAAAAGTATAGTAATTTCTAGTCAATCTGGGCTGTTCAATAGGCGGATGATCTGATGGTAGAACTTATGTTTAGTTTAGGGTTTTTTGCCCTAGAAGGAAACCTCTCTCTTTGTATGAGGGCATTGTATTGAATCTGTGTAATATATGTGTATTCTCCGAGCGAGAAACTAAGAGGTGAGACTGTGAGAGAAAACAGAGGATATTATAGCGGATCTGCTATAGGTTGTGTCTCTTCATTTTGTTGGATAATCGAAAGGAAGGACTGGCTGTTTGGGGTGGATGTAGCCCAAACTGGGTGAACCACGTATATCTATGTCTCTCTTGTTTTATGTGTTTTCTGTGTTTATATTTCTGCAATATTTTATGTGTTCCATTGCTCCGTAATATATAATTTTATAACAGGCCAAGTACATTGTATTCTTTCTTATAACTAACCACCTCAAAGCTAGATCCATAGTTTGAGGGAATGCTTGTACACGAGTAGATTGACACCAATGGATAGGTCAAACACTCATGAGATGTGATTCTATATCTGGGTGGTTTAACAATTTTACAACAAGAACCACAGTGGCCCACTTACTCTTTAAGATTCAAACAAAGGCTAGCACCCAAATCAAATAAATAAACCTATTGTTTAGTTTCAAGGTACTGAATCCACTATTAGGTGATTTCATAGCAAACTGGAAAGAACTAAGTGGTTTCGTGGACACAAAAATCACTTAGCAGTTTCACAACCAACAATAAGCACTTGGAAATTTCACCGCCAATAATATTCACCCAATAGATAGGTGGCTTAACAATAAAATGGTAGGCACTAAGTGGTTTCACAGACACAACAAACACTTAGTGGTCGAAATTCAACCCTTGAGAAACACACTAGAAACATGTGTTGGTCGAATTAATTATTTCTTAATTAATATCAATTAACTACAATTATAGATAAATTGTGAACTAGTGTAGGTATTTTTATTTCAAGGTTATAATTATAATTATATGTAGGTAGAAATGCTAACTAAAAATATCTAATGCCAAAATTTTGTGGAAATGACAAACATTCAAAATTAATTTGTCTTAACTGCTCACTCTCAACATAATGAAACCATTACTATCACACTTCAACATCAAAAGCACTCTACATACAGTTTTGAAATAAAAAAATAGTATAGAATAAAACACTCAATCACTCGAGATGAATCTTTGCAGAAATGGAAACAACATTCCTGGAAAGGATTACAAAAACCATTCAAACAAATTCTCACTCAATTAAAAAACTTACTACTAAAATGACTCCACAAATTTGTACAATCATACTATAACATAAATGTAGGAATTCTAGCAAAACCCCTAAAGACAATAATAGTAAAATAATAAATAACAATCACTGATAAATGGATTGATCTAGGACCTATGTTTTTATATTAGTAATAAAAATCAACTATTACGCAAGTTAATGAATCTATAACTATCTTGCATCAATGTAAATCTATAACAATAATAGCTAAGAGTAAAGAAAAAAAACCACTACACTACCTTATTGTCACAACAATCCCTACTAGGGAAAAGGGCCCTTCCTCTTTCGCAAGGATTTGGTAATACACAACTCATGAGCTAAGTTGAAGAGATATTAAAAATCCATGAACTAGAGAGATTGCATTAATATTAGAAAAAGGATGGTAGGTACATAGTTTCTCCAAAAAAATAGTAGTCTCACTATAACAACCTTGGTGAAAATTCCATGTAATAAAAGTTAAAAATAATAACCACGGTTGATGGGAAACCTATTCCAAGATGAATTTTGGGCAATAAATCCTAGGGGGTGTTCATTTGGTTTATTATGGACAAGGAAATTGGCAAAGGAAATGGCTAAGGCTTTATAATGGAAAAATGGCATTTTTGGCACATTTATTTATTAAAATAATGGAAATTAGGAGAAAAGGGAGGTGAAAGGTCACAAGTTTCATGTGAGGAGGAAATTGAAGGAAACTAAGGGAAAATGAAGGAAATAGAGGCCTCATTAATAAAAAGGCTTCTGAGGATCAGTTGACACCCTTTTGTCGGTTCAGTTTTGGAGCTCTCTTATTTTTCTCTCTCTCTTTCTCTCTCTCTCTCTCTCTCTCTCTTGGACACTTAGATTTTTCTTGGAGCACTTGGGCATTGGATCAAGAAAGGAAAAGAAGGAAAGAGGAAATAAATATGAAGGAAGAAAAAGCAAGATCGAGCAACTACAACATGATTCTTTGCATGTATTCATTTGCATGTGTGATTTCCTTGTCGGATTTGGCATGCATGGTATTGCATGTGGTTCTTTTGTTGTTATGGCATGGGTTTTTCTAGGTGTGATAGTGTTTTCAGCCTAGCCTTGCCATTTCCTAGTAGCCTTGATGAGATGGGTTCTCATACTTCGGTTGAGCTGCATTACCAGATGGACTCAAAGTTGAGTGGGGTGGATCTCTAAAATTAAAAACACATGGCCTAGTGGTCCTTGAACCAGACTGCGGATCACAGTAAAGTCACTGGCCTAGTAACCCCTAAGATGTACTATGGGTTGTAGTAAAGATAGGATTGTGTGCCTTGTTGGGCCTAGCAATCCTTGCTGATGAATGGTGAGATATGCAATAAAGAGAAGAGGTGGATTTATCTTCGTTGGGCCTAGTAGTTCCAAGATGGGATGTATGGTAAAGCCTGGAGAGCAGGTCTCGGCATAGGGACTAATGATCCATGGATCAGACTATGGATTATGGTAAAGCCTGAGAGACTAGGAGGTACTCAAATTCCTCACGATTTACATGGAGAACTCTAGTAGAATCCATGATTTTTTGGTTTTTTTTGGTTGGTTATGAGTCCCAAATTAATGCTTGGAGTAAATTAATGCATGGGGATGATTGGATGAGGACATATTTTGCTCTGCCAATCTATGTTCGAGTGGAACGTGGTAGTCTCATCCCTGGTTGCTTTCTACATTCATTAATGAGAAATTCATCCCTTTGGTTTTCATGTGTAAATGTATTGGTTTATATTTGGATTCTATGGTTGATGTATTTATGGTATTTCTGTTGTTACTATGTTGGTTATGTATATGTTTTATGACATCAACTATTTATGTCTCTCATCATGTTTTTACTTGTAAATTAATAGAAAATGTATTTATGACATAATAGATGACAATTCAGAAAATGACATGAGGGAACAATGGTTCTTAGCGATTCTCAGATAAGTACAAGATCCCTATGCTTAAATCTATTGTTACACTAGTAGGTTACATGTTTGTGATATGTTTGATGAAATCCTTATCATGGCTAGTAGCGATATGGTTAAGGGCTTGTTCAAATAATTTATTTCGCATCATTGTTTCCTTGTTATTTTATTGCTTTGAAGGTGTCGTTACATTTCGGTCTTGACCTGGGCTATGAGCCAGAAAAAGTGGCTCAAATATTAGGGACATTGGCACATAAGTGGACAAAATGGTCCTTGGATGCTGGATTGCAGGATTGTGAGAGTGTCCATAGGTCCTTGAATGATGGTATGCCCATAACATGAGAGCGCCCAAAGGTCAAGTGATCAAAAAATTCAATGGGACCCAGGGGAAAGTTGCCTAAAGTGTTGGCATCATTCCCATGGGACTTCTAGCTGATGTGGAAGTTTTGTATGTTGTGTTTCCATCGATTCCATTTCCTTAAGGTGAAATAGGAGGTTGAATCCAATCACAGTAATCTCTAGTCACATGTTTACCCTGGTTGGCCCATTACTTGGGTAGATGTGGGAGGAGGGTATTACAGAGTGGTATCAAAACATGGTTCGCCCCTCAAAATGGAAGGGTTGTGTGTTGGTCATACATGCATGTCAATTTCATGTGTGTCGTTTACACTTGCATTCCATGTACTTGTTTCATTTGCATAATGTTGATCATGGTTGTAGTGATGTCGTCATGATGAACTTGATGTTGTTATTGTGGAGTGCATCATTGTGAGTGTACGACTGGTTACATGTTGTTATACATCGCTTACATGTTGTTATATGTTTCTTACATGTTGTTATATGTCGCTTGGTTTCATTCTTGTATGTTGGGTTGTATTATTGTAGGTTTGGTTACAAGTACTGTTCACTTATGTTTGATTACATGTGTTCATGTGTGTGTGTGGTTGGTTACACATCATTTATGCATGTTGATGTTTGCATGTGGCCATGTGTATAGTGGTGTAATCGTTTTTTTCATGCATAAGGTCACAGCATGTGTAATCAATATGATCCTGCATTGATGAGTGGATTCTAACTAGAATGATGTTTATGTGTTGATGCACTTATTTGTTATATGTCTATATGTTGTTATGATTATGTTATACATGTACCACACTGATTTGTTGATCTTGAGACAAGGTATTCTCCCCAAATTATACTAAGGTATGTTGGTTTATTATGACTTGGTTTATCTCACATAGTGTGCCTTGCAAGAAAGAGATCAAATGGCTATCATGATGGTACTATAAAGACTCTCTCTTTGAATCAGATGAGCAGCATGGTGGGCACTATTCTGATTTGGAAAACACATTGAGAAGATTGAAGGAAGATATAAGGACTTGTCAGGTAGACAATGACAAGATCATAGAGGCACACGAGAAATAAGTAGAGGTTAATGCAATACTCCTTCAAAGTTTTTTAGAGCTAGAGCGACAAGGGCCACTTCAGATAAACCATGAATAAGAGGGCAGAACTAATGGGGTAAATGGCAATAGGTGTCCTGGTAGACACAAGAAAAAATAGAGTTGACATGGTGAGAGATGGTAGGATGTTGGACACTCCAGATAAGAGTGGTGATGAGTACAGGTACTATTATAGTTTTCATTCTAACGGGCATCATGATTTTCATCGTGATGATCCTTATAGGAGGAGTGATATGGGATAATTTCCAAATGAATTTAAGAAAGTAAATCCACCTACTTTTGATGGAAATGTGAAGAAGCCAAAAGACGCAGAGGCTTGGATACTTTGGATGAATGAATTCATTGAGTTACATAAGTACATAGATAACATGAAGGCCAAAATTTCTATCCTCAACTTGAAAGGTAAATAAAATATTTGGTGGGAAGACGTGAAGCAGGCTAGAGACATAAGGATGGATGACTTGAGTTGGCATGAGTTCAAGAGGCTTTTCGAGAAGAAATACTTGTCAAAAAGGTACTATGCCAGTAAGGCCAAAGAATTCTATGAGATAAATATGGGGTCAATTGCAAATGAAGAGTACACGACAAAGTTTCTAGAGCTATTGAGGTGTGTACCATATATTACAAATGAGAAGGCTAAAGTTCAATGATTTGTGAGTGGGTTTTCATTGGAATTTAGAGGTCAACTTGAGTATGATGAGCCTTGGTAACTTGAGGAACTTATTGGGAAATTGAAGCATTCCTATGAACAATGAAAGTAGAAGAATGAATCTCATCAAGGATGGAAAGGAAAAGACAAAGTGAAAGTTATATGGAAGCCTAAGAGAGTAATGCCTCAAAATGTAGAGGAGAAGTAAAATGTGGCACCTCAAAAGAAGTTTAATGCAGCTAGACACAGACATGTGTTGGGAATCACGATTAGCATCAAACCAAAACCCAGAGGTGTTAGTTAATGATCATATCACTAGAGATAAGGATCCATGAGAGACAGTTACTACATGTCACGAAACACATGGGGGAGTGTTGGTTTAACCAAACTCCAAAAATATCCCCCCCAACACAAGACAAGTGTGTATCAAATTCATGACCCAGGCTCTGATACCACTTGTTGGGAATCACGATTGTTTTTAAACCAAAAGACGCATGTGTTATTCAAAGATTGTATCGCCATAGACAAGGATCCATGAGAGGCAGTTAGTCCATGTCATGAAGCACATAGGGAGCATTCGTTTATCTAATGTCCAACAACATGGATCACAATAGCAACATAAAGGTAACGGTACTAGACGATTGGAATGCTAGACATGTGGTGAGGAACACCTTAGGAGATATTATCTTCATAATCAAGGTAGTAAGCCTAACATATATAGTGAACAGGAGTCGCAGAGTGTTGGGGATGTGGGGTAGAGTATTCCTCATATTTATGCAATCATGGAAAATAGGCAGGCATAGCACCAAGCATCTATCTTTGAGATGGATGGTAAGCTTTGTGATAAATTTATTTCTAATTTGATTTACCCTAGAACTAATCATAGCTATGTTAGTCCTAACTTGGTAGATAAGTGTGGTTTGAGTATGGAATTGCATGCATAATCTTGGTTAGTGAAGTTAGCTATAGGTACAAAGAAGCGAGTTCATCATTGGGTAAGAGCTTATGCATTTGATTTGAATGGTATACCTACCGCAACACATTTGAATGTAATATTTTTGGGATCATACAAGATGTTGTTAGGAATGGATTGGTTGTATCTTCATAGAACCGAGGTAGATTGTTATGACAAGGCCATTGAGTGTGTTGATGAGAATGAGGAACCAAGAGTCTTACAAGGTAAGAAGAAATCCACATTTGTTAGGATGGTGACAACTATGCAAACAAAGTGTAGTGCCACAAAAGGGTTTATGTTATTTGCAGTGCACATTTCTAGTGATAAGGGTAAGTTGAGGATGCATATGTGTTGATCAGGTACCCAATTTTACAGCAGTTGAAGGATGTATTTCTTGAGGACATCTCATAGTTACCACCTCGCAGGGAGGTATAATGTTTTATTGAGTTAGCGCTAATGGAAACTCTAGCATCAAAGGAACCTCTCAGGATGAGCACACCAAAGTTGGTTGAGTTGAAGTTGCAGTAAAGGAAATTTTGGACAAGGGATACATTAGTCCAAGTGTATCTCCTTGGGGTGCACCAATATTGTTTATAAAAAAAGCATGGTACTCTCAAATTGTGCATTGACTACAGGCAATTAAGCAAAGTGACCATCAAGAATAGGTATCTGTTACCAAATATTGATGACTTATTTCATTAGCTGAAGGGAGCAACAATGTTCTCGAAGATCGACTTGAGATCCGAATACTACAATGTAATCATCAAAGAGGAGGACATTTACAAGACAACTTTCGAGACCAGGTATGCACATTATGAGTTTGTTGTAGTTCCATTTGGATTAACTAATGCTCCAGCTAAATTTATGTGCTTGACGAATAGTGTGGTGTGTCTATATTTGGATAAGTTTCTTATTGTGTTCATTGATGATATATTTCTATATTCAAAAAATGAGGAAGATCATGTCGAGCATTTAGTAGTGGTGTTGAGGTTGTTGAGAGAGAATCAGTTGCATGCTAAGCTCAACATGTGCAGTTTCTTTTAGACTGAGGTACACTACTTGAGACATGTTGTCTCCAAGGAGGGTTGTTATCAAGAAAACTAGTGTGCATTTAGAGCTACTAGTCCCACTAAGATGGGTAGCTATCTTAGTAACAAAAAAACTAAAGTTAATTGTGTTTTCCTTTATGAGAGATAGATGAGAGAGAAGCAGAGAGTACCAACCTCAGTCTTTCGCTTGGCTCCTTGCTTGTTTCCTCCCTCCTTTGACAGAGCTTCGCCACTCCTTCCTCACTTGTCCCACTTCAAAGAACACTTGTAGAGTTAAAGCAACATAAAACCATCAAGGCATAGAGATCTATAACCATAAACAATATAGGATCATATCTATATTAACCATACAAATGCATATATCAATACAAGATTCAAAAATATACAAGAATATGGAGGAAAACTCAAATAGCTTTATTGATAGAAGTAGTAGAAGAGAGGATTACAACACATTGGTCTGATCCAGCGCCATCCTCCCAACATGAAAGCCCTCTTCACCTAATGAAAATCTAGATCACCCAACACTATGATGTTTCATAGAGAAACCAACAACACTTCCTTACAAAATACAAAATTCCAGCCTTTTGGATCTCTAGGATGAGGGATCCATATATAGATATTTGCAAGGGGGTGAGTCAACTTCTGGGATTTTGATTAGTGTTATTTCTCTGATAGTTCTTGGTTCCACTTGGAGATTTCATGATCTTTTACTCATCCCTGGGCAAATTCAGAGAGGCAAGTGTCAAATGGGCACTTTCTGGAATATTCTTTGGGTTTCCGCCTAGCCAACTACCTCTTCCATTTGTCTGCTCTCACTCATCGCACCCTACAGAAGGTATTTTCAGTATGCATGACACATTTTACATGCAGCAGGTGAGATGCATCGCACCCTTAGCACTCAACAGTCTGTATGGTCGAGTTTTGACCAGTTTTGAGTAGTTTTTCAGGGAGAACTTCTGGGAGATGATGTAATCAGTTGACCTTGTTCCTTTAAGGTATCAAACAACACTTTTGAGGGCATAGAAGCCCTTGGTTTATGGACATATGAGATTGGGGTTGCAGTGCCCAAATATTTCTATAACAGTTTCCCCCTAAAGCATGAGGTCGTAAATCTTTTGATGTCGGGTGAAATGCTTTATCATGAGGATCCAAGGCTTTTCGAACTAGAAGGTGACTTGTAATAAGAAACAATACAATAAATTATCGTCATAATATTTTCATGATCTAGCTGAGACAGGCATTCCCATGCTCAGCTTTATAAATTCATTTTCATGTGCATATGACAGACAACCATCTGTGTGACAGACTGATGATTCTGGTAGAGCCATCATCCTTTGGCTTGGATGATTATCTGTGCAACTATGATGTACATTTGATGTCTTTATTCTCCTAAATATATCGTAGCCTGGATGGATGAAACTAGATCTGTGGTCTTCAAACTCGTTCAATCTTTGCCTAAAGTACAAGTCGATCCATGTGAAAAGATGTTCTAAGGTTGAACATGGAAAGACGTCGCCTAATTACCAGCCAATGATGTAAGTTGTTAACAGGCACAAGATGAATCACCGATAATGATAATGACCCTCAAGGTACTGTAGTAGAATTCACGTGGTACGAATACATGAGTCGATGTCAAACATCACGCAAAATCTTTCGGTTGAAGGCCATTGATGTATACCTATCGCCGGAAGTGACAAACTTGCCATTGAGGCATGCAAGTTTCAAAGTACTGAAAGGGTTGTTCCTAAGTCAACTTCTTGGATAATGAGCTGATGTCAACAAGAAGTGACCTGTCATAGGAGGGATTTAATGAATCCCACATCTACGACACGAAACGGAGCAAATGAATTTGTGGAGGTGAAAACGATCTGATGATACAAGGTTCAGGGTGGCGGTCATGAAAGAATGAAGTGTGAAGGTATTGCAACGGATGAGATGTTAGCTGGGTTGGTGAATTCTCTGAGCGACTTCTCTTGAAAATATCAGCGGCACTGAGATGGATTGGCAGCATTAACCCTAAATATGGATGGTATGGAGTACCGATGGTGATATGACCGGTGAACGGAATAACCCAACCCAACTCAATCATGGTGATGGAGTGAAAGTGTCATGTTCAAGAGAAACCTGCTACCAATAAAGTTCTTCAAGTTTTCTTCCCAATTTTTCCCCAGTCATTTCTGACCAATACCTCTTTATTTTTGTCAGGCTTGAGGAGGATAACATATGCTTGTTCTATAATTTTCCCTTCGGGCAAACCTGTCGCTATGTTTTAACGAGCCTAGCAACAGTGAAACTCGCTCTTGTCTGCATGGACAAGTTTGTCACTATTGTTTTAATGAGTTTAACGACAAGGATAACTCGGTCCTTTTCAATTTTAGAGAGTCTAAAAAGAGATGGAAAGGAAACTCTAATAGTCCTTTTTCATAATATAATCCTTTAAGTCTGAAAAAATATAAAATAGTACGAAAGGGATGACTTTTCGATAGTGTTAACGAGCTGAACAAGAAAAATGCTCAATCTTTTTCTGTAATGATTCCTTAGGTCTAAAAAAGATTAAAATATAGAGGGATGGCACTTCCAATGACTTTAATGAGCTGGAGAGGCCAATTTCTCAGGA
Source organism: Pinus taeda (assembly GCA_000404065.3). NCBI lineage: Eukaryota > Viridiplantae > Streptophyta > Pinopsida > Pinales > Pinaceae > Pinus > Pinus taeda. The sequence goes on along the minus strand of APFE031459488.1, from coordinate 95,617 downwards.
ATCTTTTCATATTTTATGAGTTAGATGAAAATATCTTAAAGGAGTCTCGTCTTTGAGGAACGAGTGATATTTTCAGGTAGCAGCTGGTTCAAGGTTAGGTTTGGAACTTTTCAATTATGGAAGTGTAAAGAAAGTGGCTAACAGAATCACTCTTCACAGTTGTTCCTCAAAATGATAAACAATCAAGTGGAGGCATATGATCGGCTAAAAATTGGAGGTGATGGTAAGAACATGACCAAGGCTCAAAAGTTGATAGTAATGCGATCACAAAGGTCATTTACCAGAAGATGAATTCATTTTTTAATGAGCTTAAACTCTGGGGGAACATATGCTCATAACTAGGTTTATTTTTTAATGAGCTTGAACTTTGTGGAAACGTTTCTCGTGATAATAGTCAAAAAATGTTTGATTCACCATTAACACTATGTTCTCTTGACGGTCATACTACCTATTCAATCGCTCCATAAAACTGATTAGAAATGTACATACATGCTTGAAAATGAGTAAAAAACTAATACCTTACTTGAATTACGTGAGCAACAACATAAAAGTAGTTTTTACCTCTCATTTTACCATTTCATTCAAATTTGGCATCATTGGAGATTTGGAGGTGTTTTTCCCCCTCGATTTTCATCAGCTGATTCTGAGATATTCTGTGGACGATTTTTGGCACCGTCTAGACTAGGTAGCAGCTAAACCTAAGCTCTTCAATTGCATTCTTTCCTTTTCTAATTCTGAGCATGTTTTCCTGCTTTTTTGAGCCTCTGGGGTTTGAACATTTCGTTCTCTCCCCAATGCACCTAGTACACATCGAAAGGTGCGATGCATACTGAGCTAACCATTGGCTAGTTAGTATACATCCACCCACACAGCTAGGGTGCGATGGGCACAAGGAGGAAAGTTTATGCACTGATTCTTGATGGAATGTTTTCCTGATTTTGCCCAAATCAGGATCCTAATTCTTCTCTTGTTTGCTTTTCAGAGATTCATCAGAGCAAGATGGTCGTTACATGGCGTGAATGCGAGCATGAAGAGGAGGATATGATTGCCTTACATGGCCCAGGCACGGTAACTGCATTGCCGAACTGTGGCTTGCTCAAGTTCTTCCGCATATCTAGCATGAGGCAACAAATCAACTTGTTGCAATATCTTCTCGATGCCTGGGATCCTACCAACAAAGTGTTCCAGATTAGACGTAAATCCATCCCTTTGACTGTTGAGGATATCTACTTTTTGACCGGTTTGTTGAGGCGTGGTGCCCCTCTCTCACTATCAGATTCAGACCATGGGGGCGAATCCATGAGGGATTACATTCGTCGATATTGTAGAGATGGATCTCAACCGAGTAGGGATGGCAAGATTAATTTTAGGGATGTTTTTGAGCGGTCCTTAAGGACTATCTTATTCACCTTTGCTAGATTGGCTTGCAGTGTGGCTCTTCACTTGGCTAACAGGTCTTATATGCAGTATGACTTGGAATGCCTTAAACCAAAGGTATGCAACTGGTGTGATGTAGTACTTCTGGTGATAAAAGAACAGCTTACCAAGGTGAAGAATGGAAGATCGAAGAACTTTGGTTATGGTTCTATTCTGACCGCTTTCACCTTGGAGAAGACCCCACTCATGCAGCCACAGTTCATTTCACTCGGAGTGCCAATGCCGATAGAACCACGGATGTAGAGATGGGTTGATATTATAGCCAGACATGCTGGTCAATCATAGATTTCATTCTCTGATACCTTCTTCAAGTGGTTCAACAGTCAATAGATGGTTTATGCTGAGTATCCATATGCCGAGATGGATTTCTGGGGTGACCCAGATTTGGTGCTACCGGTTACTGAGCAGTGAGGTGTCATAGATAAAAATCTCTGACCATGTCTCTGTTGATTGATTTTATAATGTTATATTTTTTTTAAATCTTATCAAGACTAATAAAAACTCATGCATTCGTGTAGATATTGGACCAGTGCGGCCAACAGTGCGCCTGAGAATAGCAGCTGTTGTTCCAACAGGAGAGGCTATAGGGAGGGTTGTCCTTTGTGATCTGGATGTAGCCAAGACCCTTGTAGTATTGTAGGATCAGATTGAGGGCCTCACTCTTGGTATTCTGGATGTGAGGACTAACTAGTTACCTCTGAGACTACAGCGCCATACTACTGGCGTGCTAAGTCGATGGACTAGGCTCCTGCTTATGATCGCACAGGCGATGACTTGTTATCACTAGCACCATTAGTCTAGGGTGCTTTCCTGCATTTTTGAGTTTTTGGGTCGTGTGACCAATTTTGTCCTGGACATAGAACATTTTGTAAAAAGATATAAATAGTTATATATATTTTTTATTTTCGGAGGTTTATTTTGGTTAAGTTATATGATCCTGATGCAAATTTTGATGAAATGCTTTTCTTTTATAAATGTTGCAAATGTCTATCTAACACATAATTTTCTAATGAATCAGTTAATGTGTTTAAGTTTATGGAAATGTGTTGATATTGAATAGAATCAAACTGCCTTTCCAAAATCCTGACCCTTAGGAACATACGATACATAGCTGGATTCTGAACAGAATAGATGCCAGTAAGTTGTAGGATGATGAGTTGCAAGTCTAACCTGACAACAAGTTGGCGCATGCCATGTGCGATGGCATCAGAGAGAAGTTATATCAACGCACTATACTCAGCGATGTTGTTCATTGACCAACCAATACATAACCCTCTGAAACTCAATAACTCGCTTCTTGGATCAAAGATGTCCCAAGCTACAGAAGATAGGTTCCACGTACTATGATTAACTCCGTTAGCATATCCAACAAATGTTTCCAATAGGTTTGACATCTATAAAAAATGTAAAACTGGATTACCTAACCAAAATGATCACTCTTGATGAAAACAAAAATGTAACAAAAGCATATGAAGAGATTACTACGCTTAATCAAGCATAGTAACGCTTAAGGTACTACCTGTTTTGGTGTTGTGACAGTGGAATCCCATCGTAATCTACGGGCTCGTAGGCTCCTTTTGCTAATACATGCTTAACAATGTAGGGACCCATCCACAAAGATTAGAACTTACCTGCTCCCAATTTGACGGATTCCTAATCGTAAAGTAAGACCAAGTCACCTTCTGAGAAGACACGGATTTGACATTCTTGTCAAATTGTGCATTGACTCATTTCTTATGCGCTTCATTAGCCAAGGCAGCATCATGAAGGGTTTCATCCAGTTGGATTAATTCCAAGAAACAAGCCTCTTCCTCTGAAGTTTCGGGGAGAAGGTCGACTGCGAGCTTGAGATATGAAATTTCGCACTAAACTGGTAAGACTACTTCTAGGCCATACACCAATTGAAAGGGTGTAAATCCAGTTGCATTTCTTACCGATGTCCATTATGCCCACATGGTCGAGTACAGGATTAGATGCCAACTCCATCTATGGACTCCAATCATCCTTTGCAGCATGCGCTTCAGGACTTTGTTGATCACCTCAACTTTCCTGTTAGCTTGCAGACAATACGGAGTAGAGCTATTGTGGGACAGTCCTAATTTTGCAACCAATTCAACCATCATGTGATTTCTGAAATGCAATCCATGATCTGTGACTATAGCTTGTGGAACACTTAATCTAGAGACTACATGATTGAAAAAGAAAAGGGTATCCATTTCACTGTTGTTATTTAATGTAGGCATCGCCTTCACCCATTTCATGAAATAGTCAATTGTGACTATGATGTACCCGTGCCCCTCGGCTGAGGTGGGGTTACATGTCATGAAATCTATGCCCCATTTGGTGAATGGCCTAACAGCAACTTCTGGGTGCAGAGGAGCGGGTGGTATTCTGGTTTTGCGGTCGAAGATTTGACAAGCATGGCAACTGTTGACTGTGGTTATGCAATCTTTGAATATTGTTGGCCAGAAGTAATCTTCTAGTAAAATATTTTGGGCCATAGTGTAACCCGATTGATGCCCCCCACATGCGCTTGAATGACAATCATTCAGGACTTTTTTGGCCTCCTCATGGGTCAGGCACCTTCGCAGAACTATATCGATACTGCGACAGTAAAGTGTATCACCAATGATCATGTTGTCTTTTGCTTGGTATCAAGTACATCATCGTTTTGAGTGAGAGGTATTAGGCCTATATGTTTGGGTCTGGAGATAGATGATTATATCTTGATAACATGGATCGCTTGACGATATCAGAAACAAAGATTCATCCACGATTGATGCTTTAGATGTTGAATCGTTGGACGACGATGGGAAGTCGCATAGTAACTCTGTGAAAACCAAATATTTCTTTGATTTGGATTTTACGAAGTTCAGATCAAACTCTTGCAAAATAGTTATCCATTTCGAATATTTGCCCCCAAGTAACTGACGCCACAAGATGTAAGTCACAGGGTTGCAATCTGACAAAATGGTAGTTTTGAGAAAGAGGATACAGTGTCAAAATATTTGTACTGCTTGAACAGCTACAAGAGCTAGATTTTCAACATAGGAGCACTTGCTTTCTATATCATTTAAGTATCGACTTAAATAATGATAGGATGTTTGATTCCATTGCCTTCTTGGACTAAAACCATTGCGATGGTCATATCTGTCGCAGCTAGATACACGTTAAAGTCTTTTTGATAGTCAGGAGTGTAATTAATGATGCTTTTATTAGGGATTCCTTTTGAACATCAAAGGAAGCTTGTGAAACCTGGTCCCAGTTGAATGGAACTTCTTTTTTCAAAAGACGTGTATAACCTTTAGCAAGTTTGGCGTAGTTTGGAATGAACCTCCTTAAAAAGTTTTCTTTCCCTTGGAGTTTCTAAATCTGAAGAAAATTTGAAGGTGGAGGCATATCTATGATTGCCTGAACCTTACATGAGTCGAGATGAATCCCGTCCTTTGAAACGAAAAAGCCATGTAAACAACCAGAACCGACACAAAACACACACTTGTGTGGATTGAGTCGTATCTTGTAGTGTCGGCAACATAGAAAAATAGCTCTCAAATGCTACGGATGATCAGTCTGCTTTCGCAAATGAGTCGGAAGATTGTCGAGATATGGTTGAACGATGTTCTTGATGTCATGGAAGGCATAATTCATAGCCCTCTGAAAATTTTCCCTTGCATTCTTTAAACTGAAAGGTAACTTGCAGTACATGAATGTGCCCCATGGATAAATAAATGCAGTCTTTGACTAGTCTTGTGCACAGACATTTATTTGATTATACCCAGAAAATCCATCCATAAATGAAAAGATTTCTCATCCAGCGCATTCATCAATTATCTGGTCAATAAAGGGTGTAGGGTATTTGTCCTTTGGACAAGATTGGTTTACATCCCTGTAGTTGACACACACTCTAATCATTCCTTGCTTTTTCATCATAGGAACAATATTTGATACCCAATCAATTAGAGGAAGTGGGTAAATGAAACCAACATGTAAAAGTTTTTCAACTTCCGCCTAGATGGAAGCGGCTTTCTTCAGGTGCACCTGCCGAAGCCGTTGTCATACCGGTTTGACATCTGGATACATATTAATTTTGTGTTCAACTATGCTCGAGTCAATGTCTGGCATTTCTTCATATGACCATGCAAAGACATCTCTAAACTCATGAAAGAGAGCGCAATATATTTCCAGTTCTGAAGAAGAACAAGATTTTCCAACATGAATATTATCTACAACATCTAGTTTGGTCGAGATGTTTATGGCGATAGTTTCTTCAATATTGGACAGATTTTGCTCAGAATCCACCGTATTTACAGTATTTGACAGAAAATCAAAAACTGAAGGATGATTAAGGTCGTTGGAACAATCTTCGTGGTAATCCAGAAGATGGGAATGATGGTGGTAATCTTCCCATGGTGCCTCTCCTATCATCAATGACTGAACAATTCCTTCATCTGTCGAATGTACATGCGACCAAGGATCTGAAGAGGTACCATATTCTTTTGACCTATCTATCCAAACACTCGATGAGAGTTGATTTGGGTTTGCCGCCCAAGCCAAGAAAATTTATTGCTACAAAATTTCTACTGCGCTTGGAGGCAATACCTGGTGATGACCCATGCTAACATCATGTTCAGAAATCTTCTAAATCTTTGTATATATAGAAGATACCATATTGTAGGTCTCCACCATGGCTACTTCTGCTAGATTACTCGGAGGCGGTTGAGTAAAAGTACCCATCAATGCAGGGTCTTTTAGGAGGCCTACTCCAATATTTTGAAGCGATTGAGAGCTTCCATGGATCATCGAGATGCTTCCCGCAACTTGTGAACTATTGGGGAGAAAGGTTTGTTGGTCAAAGATTGTAATTCTAGGGCCTTCCCAGTAGGATGTTCTAATCAAGGTTTCCATCGATAACTTCAACATCCATTTCTATTGTTTTTCCCCCTAGTTCAACTTGCAAGTTACTTAAAATCATGTACGCGGTGTATGTTCATCCATCGAATGCTTTTAATGTCATTGATGATCGCGACAAGGGTGGTGAGCCTAATGTTTTCTAGCAGCCATAGCATAAATCTAGGGCCTTCCCAGTAGGATGTTCTAATCAAGGTTTCCATCGATAACTTCAACATCCATTTCTATTGTTTTTCCCCCCAGTTCAACTTGCAAGTTACTTAAAATCATGTACGCGGTGTATGTTCATCCATCGAATGCTTTTAATGTCATTGATGATCGCGACAAGGGTGGTGAGCCTAATGTTTTCTAGCAACTCATTGACATAATGCAGGTAGATACCCCCTCATCATAAACTAACCCAGATATTGACTGAAGCAGTGTTGATCTACTTTGCAGTTGCATAGAAAAGCAGTTCGAAGGCTTGTTGGCTTAACTTCAGGCCCCATCTGTAGTTTATAAAGCAAACAAATATAAACAAGCAAACAAGCTATTCACTCCCCAGTGGAGTTGCCATTTTGTTATCAGGAAAACTAGTGTCCATTTAGAGCTGCTAGTCCCACTAAGATGAGTAGCTATCTTAGAAACAAACAAACTAAAGTTACTTGTGTTTTCATTTATGAGAGATAGATGAGAGAGAAGTAGAAAGTACCAACCTTAGTCTTTCACTTGGCTCCTTGCTTATTTCCTCCCTCCTTTGACAGAGCTTCGCCACTCCTTTCTCACTTGTCCCACTTCAAAGAACACTTATAGCGTTAAAGCAGCATAATACCATCAAAGCATAGAGATCTGTAACCATAAACAATATAGGATCAGTTGTATATTAACCATACAAATTCATATATCAGTACAAGATTCAGAAATATACAACAATATGGAGGAAAAATCAAATAGCTTTATTGATAGAAGTAGTAGAAGAGAAGATTACAACCCATTGGTCTAACCCAGCACCATCCTCCAGCATGAAAGCCCTCTTCACCTCATGAAAATCTAGATCACCCAACACTATGATGTTTCACAGAGAAACCAACAACACTTCCTTACAAAATACAAAATTCCAGCCTTCTGGATCTCTAGGATGAAGGATCCATATATAGCTATTTGCAGGTTGGTGAGTCAGCTTCTGGGATTTTGATTAGTGTTATTTATCTGATAGTTCTTGGTTCCACTTGGATATTTCATGATCTCTTACTCATTCTTGGGTGAATTCAGAGAGGCAAGTGTCAAATGGGCAGTTTCTAGAAGATTCTCTGGGTCTCCACCTAGCCAACTGCCTCTGCCGTTTGTCTGCTCTCGCTCATCACACCCTATAGAAGGGATTTTCAGTATGCATTGAAATTTTTACATGTAGCAGGTGAGATGCATTGTACCCTTAGAACTGAACAATCTGTATGGTCCAGTTTTGACCAGTTCTGACTAGTTTTTCAAGGAGAACTTCTGGGAGATGATGTAATCAGCTGACCTTGTTCCTTTAGGGTATGAAACAACACTTTTAAGGGCTTAGAATCCCTTGGTTTATGGAAATATGAGATTGGGGTTGCAGTGCCCAAATATGTCTATAACAAGGGCATTGCAGAAGATCTAGAAAATAACAGGGCCATCATGGAGTGAGTAGCTCCTAAGAATGTGGATGACTTGAGATATTTCATGGGGCTGGCAAGCTATTATAGGAGGTTCATTAGGAAATTCTAACAGATTTCTTATGCTATCACATCATTGCAGAGGAATGGTAAGAAGTTCTAATGGACAAAGGAGTGTGAGGCTAGTTTTGAGTAGCTCAAGCAATTGTTGACACATGCACCAACGTTAAATATTGCATATCTCGAAAAAGAGTTTGTAGTATGCACATATGCTTGCAAGAAAGGACTTGGTGGGGTCCTTATGCAGGATGCATAGGTGGTGTGATATGAGTCGCAAAAATTAAATGATCATGAGAAAAACTACCCAATGCATGATCTTGAGTTACTCGCGATCATGCGTGCATTGAAGACGTGGAGGAATTATCTTCTTGGAAGGATATTTGTGGTGATGAATCATCATATTGGGTTGAGGAATTTGTTTGACCAGCCAAATATGAACTCCCAAAAGGCTAGATGGGTGGCCATGATCAATGAGCTTGACTTCGATATTAGGTACATCAAAGGAAAAGAGTACAGGGTGGGAGATCCTCATAGCAGGTGGATATAGGTAAATCACTTAGCAACTATGAGCTCCTATGGGACAAATTTACAACATAGGATCTTGCAGGTAGGTTAGTAGGATGTTAGATATATGGATATTATGTAGAGGTTGCAATAGGGTACTGGTATAGGTACAAGTAATGCTACATGTACTAGTACATGTATAGGTAGGGGCACAGGTACAGGTGTAGCTGCACATGATGTGTATTATTGCCTTAGAGTAGATGAAATGGTTAGATTCAGAGAAAGGATATATGTGCCAAACAACAATGATCTCAAGAAGGTGATCTTGAGAGAGTTTCATGCGGAAGCATATTCAGGTCACCCAGGTTATCAGAAGATACTCACAACAATGAAGATATTTTATTGCTCGAACCTAAAGAGGGATGTACAAGAGTTTCTGGATAGGTGTTTTGATTGTCAGTGTGTGAAGGCATAGTGTAAACATAAAAGTGGACTACTATAGCCAATTGCAATTCTAGAATGGAAATGGGAGGTCATTTCCATGGATTTCATCATAGGGTTGTCGATGATAGTGCAGTAGCATGATTCCATCATGGTTGTTGTGGACAGGTTGAAAAATGTTGCACACTTCATCCTAGTCAAGTCTACATTATTAGCTAGAGATATAGCACAACTGTTCATCATAGATGTGATTAAATTGCATGTTGTTCCAAAGAATATTGTGTTGGAGAGGGATGCAAAGTTCACTTCCAAGTTTTCGAAGGAGTTGTTTACAGGTTTGGGCACAAAGTTGGCCTTCAGTACAACATACCATCCCAAGACTAATGAACAGATAGAGTGGGTCAACAGGATATTGGAGGACATGTTGGGGATGTATGTGATGCGTCAACCCTTGAATTGGGAGGAGTATTTTTCCTGGGTTTAGTTCACATACAACAATGGTTATCAGGAGTCATTGAGGATGAGTTCGTTTGAGGCATTGTATGGACGAAGTTGTATACTCCCATCCACTACAGTGATCTAGTGAACAAGGTACTTATTGGACTAGACATGTTGGTAGACATGGAATAAGATATGTAGGTTATAAAGAAGAATCTAAAGGAAAGAAAAGATAAGCAAAAGAGCTATGCAAATCAACAGGTTGTTCAAGGGGTTCCAGGTCGTGGAACATGTGTACTTGCACATCAAACCAAAGAAAATATCATTGTGGATTGGATCATGTGCTAAGCTAGTTTTGTGGACCCTTCAATATTGTTGAGAGGATTCAACTAGTAGCCTATCGACTTGCATTGCCTCCGACAATGAAATTCCATGACATTTTCCATGTTTCATTGCTTAATAAATATGTTAAATATGTTGATCATGTGATTGACTGGTTTGTACTGTAGATTTTACCAGATGGATAATTCGAGCCAGAGCCTCAATGTATATTATAGAAAAAGGTGCTCATGCTCCAGAATTGAGCAATCGAACAATTTAAAGTGCATTGGAAGCACTTTGGGCCCGATGAAGCTACATGGGAGATGGTGGATCAAAAATGCGGGCTATGTATCCTTGCTTGTTTGTCGGTTGAGGCAAAGTAGTTTTGGCATGGTGTTTTTGTACATGTATTTGGTATATGATTTGGTACATGTTTTGATGATGTTTTGGTATATGTACATATGTATATGTATCGAAATACTGCCATGAGTTATGATATAAATCTCAAATAAGTGATATAGGTATTGTGTTTTCATGTTATTATGTGGTACTATTATCTTGTTTTCATGTTATTATGTTGTCATGTTATCATGTTGTTATGTTGTCATGTGGGTTGGAATTCAATTGGGTGATCACTGTAAATACTGCATCGAGCTATGCTATAAATATCAATCAGTAGTATGTCTTCTTTCCAATGGTTTTGCTGAGGTATACATGTGATTGAATGTAAGAACATCGTCATTGCAAAAACAACTATTTTTACGTGTAATTAGTTTTAGTATATTGGAAAAACGATGATGAGTTGATCATGAAGGAAAATCATGTAATTAAATAAATAAACTTTTGAATATATCTGGAAATTATGGAGTTGACAGACTGGAGTAAAAGATGCTAGCCCAAATCTAAAGTAAATCAGATTTGAATTAAAAATTCCTTATATATATACACACACACACACACACACACACACACACACACACACACACATATATACATATATTTTACTCAATTGGGTATAAATACCGAGAGAAATACTGCAGGGGATAAAAGAAGGTTTTTTAAGAAAAAATAAAGAAAACCCTAGGCTAAAGGGTTAATAGATCCCCAGAAGGCATGACGTTGTCATGAAAACACTGTGGGAAGAATAATGTTTAAAATGACATTATGTACAATCAGTAGAGGTTACTGATTCTGGAAAGACATTTTATCTCAGGGGGTATCAGAGGTTGGTCCAAGGTTGGGTGGATCGGTAAGGGCCAGGACACAATTCCCAGATCTACTACTAGTTACACGTTTATTGTTGATATAATTGACTTATTGCATTATTCTGCAAAATATAAATCTAAGACCATTGTAATTGATAGGTAGAGAAATGAATAAGTTGTAGGTATCTTATAAAGATCTGTATCAATCATTTTTGGTATGCAATTAGATGATTAGCTAACTTACTGCTAAAATAATGGCTATGAAATTATTATAATGACTTTGTAAACTATTTGGGACATTGGATAGAATTGGTTATGTTATATAATTATTTGTCATTAAATTCAAGATTGTAGAAATACTTATTATGTGGATCTAATTCAGAACTTACTCTAGAATTTCTTGATATATGAATCTATTCCATAATTTTTGTAAAATTATTGTAACATGATTTTATGTCAGAATTGTTGCATAAATACTTGATGTAGGAGTACATTTTAGAATAATTTTGGATTTCACTAGTGCAAAAATATAGTCCAGAATAAGGGCAGAATGGTTTGACATAAGAATATATTAAGCATAGATTGGAGAAATTGTAGAAGGGAAGTATACCTGTATGGATGCATGTATGATATATGGTTGATTAGAAAAAAAAAATCCTATAATATTAAGAATTGAATAGTAGACTTAGTTGGCAGTGGAGAAGTGCGATTTAGTAATCTCAACTCATGTAGATATGAAACACTATTCTTCCCTATGAAGCACCCTACTTGAGGTAGCTTTACTGCTCTCAGTAGTAGGGTAGTGAAATTGAAATATGTGTATAATCTAAAGTTGACTTTAAGTAAGGGAAGCTATGATCTTTGGCGAGAGTAAAATATGGACATAGAAAATGAGCTTTGAGGAAAATAATTAGAGAATAAATTGACTAACTTAGAATTATGGTAGAACTATAATTAAAGGTATTTATGGCGAAAGAATGATTTATTTTGGAGATGGTTATGTTACTCTGAAAAATAAGAAAAATATGTTTGCACAAAACCTTTGTTCAATGGGGTTGTAAGATGTCATTAAGTGGGATTCACATCCTTGACCTAGTTAGGGACTTAAATTATGCTGAATATTTACTGCTAGCTTATTCCCAGAAAAGAGAGGAAACCTCTACGTTGGACAAGTAGAGGTAGAGGAAGAACTAACTCAATTTATTAAAGTTAACACGATCATCGAATCATGTTCTAACAATTTCGCTGGGACAGCGTTGAACTCATAAATATTTTAAGAGTACCTGGATGGTAAATTCGATTCAAAAGGAAAAAGTAAAAATAGAAAAAAAAGCAGAAAACAATTAATCACCAGTGAAGAAAATCATTAAAAGCTCTCGTAGAATGGTCATTACTAAGAAATATTCATCAAGACAGATAAATAAATGTATAATTCTAAGTAGTAAGGCGAATAATGTAGTACATTCCTGAATAGTATGATGGATGTTGGAAAAAAAATCATCAAGTAAATTCTTGATTTCATTCCTATGCAATAAGACTATTCATATAAGTTTCTTATTAATCAAAGTATTAGTAAACCCTCTTGAAAAACGATACAATGATATAATATCCCATTAAACAAATTAATCTAATAATATCATTCCAAGTTACGCAGTTGAGGAAGAAAAACATAATAAGGAAAACCGAAAGTAAGCAAATAGACAATAATTGTTACTTAAGACTGTAAGTAGATTAAGGTTGCATTCCAAAGCTAACACACATAAATAAAAGCCTAAGGTGATTGATGAAGAAAAGATGCAAACCCGTGACCACAACTAAAAGTATAAAATGGGATTCTTCATAAATATCCATGAACAACATAACATTTATCTTGCAAAAGTTCTTGATAAACTTACATGAACAATATAACATTAAGAAACAAACACAAATCCTCATTAATATACATGAATAGTATCACCTTCAACAAATAACTCAATAGCCATCTTGCATATGAGGCGTTGATATGGTACTATCATTGTTCAGAAACAAAAATACCAATGAAAGCTTTAAACAATTAGAAAGGGTACATGATATGTCCTAGTTAAGAATCCTATGGACAATAAAAAACAACCCAGATAACATCGGCATGCCTAGCACCCTCACCTCAAAAGGATAGGGAATTCAATTATAATATTAACATGCCAAATAATTTTTTCAAGTTCTAGTAGGACGACATCAGAGGAAGAAGAATGATATATGACCAACCTAGAAATCATATGGGTACCAAGTCAGGGTATGCATCACCACAGGAAGAAATACACCATAACTGGGAAGGTGGAGTAGTGACATACTTATGTCCAACCAACATGAGAATGAAGGTGTTAGTGTCAAAATAGCTCACTATGCATAACTTGATTAAAAAAAAAAAAAAAAAGTGAGTGGGGTTAGTCTCACCTGTGAAAATGGTGCCGAATTGAGATTGGGATGTAGTTGAGCCTATGGATAGGAAGAAAAAAACCTAAACACAACACCAACAGGGATTAGCATAGGCATTAATAAATCATTCATGAGATTGTAAATCAACCACTATATTTTAGAGGAAAAAAACCTTACCATGAAATCGAGATATTAAGGATATCTCCATGGCTTGGTTCCAGAACTAATGAAAACCTTGGGGGGGTTTGAATTCTAGACTTGTGCACCAAACACCAAGAGAGTGGAAACCAAGTTAAATTTCCATTTTGAACGGAAGTAAATGAAACCATAAATCTTGAAAACCTAAAGTGGTTTTACCTAACTTAAGAAGAACAATGAATATCAGTCCACCACTCCAAAGCTGGTCCCATGCCAAAATCCAAAGAAGAGAGTTTAGGTCACAAGATACAAAGTCATGAGTTTGGTTCGGTGAAGCCATAATGCAATCAAGAAAAGGGTTCCAACAATGGAATAGCCAAATACGTGAGCATAGGGAAAGGTGGCTAGGACCTTCCTCTTTCCGCAATGAAATAGTGAACGGAATGAACGAAAGGTCGCTAACTTGGAAGGTTAGGGTTAACAAAGCAAACCTATTTCATTGGTGACTAGTAGGATACCTCCATCATGAATGTCTCATTGCCTTGATGAAAGGGAAGCTTTCATATTGTGTTAATTGTTCTGGTGATTCAAGATGGGTGGTGAAGGGTTTCACATGGTTTGGTACGTGTGTGGTAAGGGCAGAGGTTAGTGTAGAGTATAGGCCATCACTTATAACATCGGCCCCAAATGAGATACATACATTATACCCTCACTCCAAACCTATGCGCATCGAATGTAAATATTAATACCAGCAAAGATAACATAGGAGAAAACCAAAAGTAAGGGGAAAGCGCACAGGGCATAGTATAGCACCATTAGTAAATGTACCCCTCTAGGGTAATCAAAAAACTATAATAATGGTTTATATTAACATTGAATTAGTAAATTTGATTTACCAAATATTTATAACCATAAGAGATATGAATGGGAATTACAAATATTTACACCAAGTAAAGAAAATATAGAAGTGATATAAGAAGTCAGAGGATACCCAAGGGGTTATATATATAATACAATTTAGTCATTTAGTATATAGATAAGAAACAAAATTATAACAATCTAAGTGAGAAAAAGTGTCGCAGGTTGGTATGTGAAGATGGTATTAGAGCCCAAGTTACTGCGCTGGGCTTGAGAAAGGCACCACCTCTCGTTATTAAATGCATAGGACTAGTAAATGAAAATTTCTGATGTCAGTTGGTATGGTTACAGGAAGCTGAGTTGAAGTAGAACTCTGTGCAATAATGGAAAAATCTACTTTGGATTTTACCTACGGGGAAGATTTGTATGTGGAGCTGGGAGAAGGTAACACTACATTACCTTCCTAGCTTGTGGATATAGTAAGAAATCTACAGCAAGAAGTAGTGCAAATTCGGAACAGCAATGAGTGGTTGATGAAAGCAAGTGAAGAGCAAGAGAAGCTAATCAGAACTAGACCAAGAAATCTAGCCATAAGAGTGTAGAGACAAAGGGACCAAAGAAGAAAAGAAATGCGATAGAACTTGAAAAATCTGAAAGGGGGAAAGAGTTGGACCATGGTACCCCAAAAGCACATAACAGAAAGAAGAAAATGGAATTACAGGGGGAATTTAGGAAGATCAAACCCCTTAATTTTGATGGGGAAGGGAGGAGGATGCAGAAGGATGGTTGCTGAACATGATTTCGTATTTCCAGGTATATGAATATGAGACAAATTTAAAGGCACATCTAGCTATTTACCAATTATAGAGAAAGGCTTCTCTATGGTGGGAGGAGGTGAAAAGTGTGCATCTATTGGAAGAAAAAATACGTTCTTGGGAAGATTTCTAGGAGAAATTCAAGTCACGTTATTATGGAGTACTAAAGAAGGTATTTTTTTTTAGGATTATTACAGCGTCTTTTCATTAGAACTTACAAACCTTTTTGCATCATGAACTTGGAAAATGATAAAGAATTGTAATAAAACATGTGAGATTAATATGCAAGACGAAAACGCTGACAATTGTCATTTCCTTATGCAGGAAGGAGGAAAAACGAGAAGTTGCGTTCCAAAGGAAAGGACAAGGACGGGTTAACTGTTGTCCCTTTGACGGGAGACCGTATGTAAACAAGGCAAATCAAATCAAAGCAAATCAGCCCAGGAAAGGAAGTGGAGATATCAACTCGGCGTAGGAAAGAAAAGAAATGACTGAGGACTAATGGTTCGGAGAATCCCTTAGGATCATTGATCCTGAGGGATCGTTGTTTTATCTATTTCTACACTTAGATATCTCCGTCGTCACCCTTATAAAATGGGCAGCATTTTTAGCTCAGGAGGAGAGTTAGATATTATTATGCTTTTATGTAATTTCTTTTAAGATCAAAAATTTGATCATTAAGTTTCACTAAGAACTGCTCTACTGTAATTTTACTTGATGCATTAATAAAAACTTGGTTACTATTTCATCTTTGAGGCTGGAATAACTTCAAGCAATGTACCCCTGGAAGCTAAGGGCCCGGCCCTGGAGGACACTTGCTCTTGTACCATTACGCTTGGTTTTTGCTTGGTTTGCTTATCGACGTTATTTGGTAATCTGATGTGTTTTATAAGTTTACATCACATGCTCCGTTATGTTTAATTTATTAAGGTTTCTAAAGACAGAACTATTGTATTGACTCTGCATCATATTACTGTTCTTTTAGGTGTTGATGTAATACTGCTAGACCTTACAGAATATTGTTGTTGTTCCATTACAGAGCCTTTGTGTTGTGCACTTTCTCATTAACATTACGGAATTCATATTCTAAGTTATGTTCTTTGCAATTGTTGGATTTATGAATAATGTTGTTCTATCTTGAAATGCAGTCGTATTCTTTCTAACTGAGGTGATAACTAGATCAGATTACTATTTAAGTGTGATGTGTGTATGTATGGTTTTCAAGCGTTGTTCCATAAGTTATCAGTAAGCAGTGTTGTTCCATTTGTGTGTGTTATTCGATCCGTCCTTAAGAGTGAAGGATTGTCGTTTGATTCTTGTTTATTACGATTAATGCATTTGATTTGATAGACTAAGACGTTACTGCTTGTTAGACTTAGTTGTTGTTCTATTTCTTAACTGTTGTTCCATTTCCGATTTGTTGTTCCATTTCAAAATTGTTGTTCCATTTCAGATTTGTTGTTCCATTTCAGATTTGTTGTTCAATTTCTTAATCGTTGTTCCATTTCTTATCTGTCGTTCCATTTCTTGTTATTGGTGTGAAGAACGATCTCAGGCTGTAGTGATCATTGACATCTACTGTCTAGCTCCCAGATCCATGACCTGTTCTCTGATTTCCTTTTCCATCAGTTCCCAAAGGGATGGGTTATTGCTAGTGAACCCTTGACTGATAAATATCTAAATGTGTGATTTAATCTTTTGAAGTAGTTAAGCTATAAACAAGCTTCTGTTTACTCTTGTATTTTCAAACATTGTGCTACTAGCATTACTCTGGCAAATGATAGACTCAGACTGAGACACTATTTGAAATAACAAAACATTCCCAGATTGAAATATTAATGTGAGGTAATTAGAGGTGAAAGAGATCCTTTTTATAGCTCCACATTTTGGCGTTGTTGCCAGGGAAAAAGTGTAGCCATTTGTTATTTTTTTTTAGAGTAGTGTATGAACCTGCTAGGGAAGAATTGGGTTTTGAAAACGGGAGGTAAGAACCTATGTGTGGAGCGTTTAAAAACCCTGCTCCTCTACCCACTTTCCTACAGATTTTCTTATGTTTTGTTTGAGTAGAATTTAGTAGTTAATTTGAGTGCATGACTAAGTAGAAAAAGCCAGAAAAAATTCCGAACCTCTACCCAAGCCGGAAAAAGCTAAGGGGCTAGTGACCCTTGGTTGACCAACCTTCATAGATGAAATCTACAAGAAAGAAAAATCTCAACCCTCAGTAGGACCCAGGAAAGTCATTTCTAAATAGCCTACTAGTTCCCTTCAGGCCACACAATCACCATAGGTAGCCTTTGCTGAGGTGCATAGTCAAACTGAAGAGCAGGACTTTTAAGAAATTGAAAATTCTACTCTGGAACTATTGCAAGAAGGGAATTTCAGTAATCTTTGTGAAGGAGGAGGAGAGACAGGGGAAATCAAGGAACCGAGATCTTCTCTTCAGACAACTCAGCCATTGAATAGCCCATACAAGGGAAGTGCTGCAAAAATCATCTTTGAAGAAACTCAATCTCCTCAGACATTAGGCACTCTCATTATCCCAAATAGAGGAAGTGTTATTAAAACTATTCCTGTTAAAGCCATTCCCTCTCAACCTAGGAATACCCTCCTAGATATCCCAGAAGGTTATTGGCATATATTCAACCCAATGGCTCAAAACCAGCCAAACACTCAAACCTATACATTACAATACCCCATAGTGGATTCTACAGCAAATGCGCTTATGAAAGCAATCCCTCTTCAACATATCCCTACATTCCATGGTCTTACATCAGAAGACCCAGAGGCATTTTTATTTGAATTTGATGTACTGTGCAGAGGATATGATTACACCATAGACCCCCAGAAACTGAAACTATTTCCCTATACACTAAAAGGGGCTGCTTTAAGATGGTTGATGGGATTAGGTGGTGGGGTTATAAATAATTGGGATCAAATGAAAGAATCTTTTCTAAAAAAATATCAGGACTATTGTAGGTCTAGAGAACTGAAGGACAAAAAATTCCAGATGATAGCTAGACCAAACGAAACATTAGATGAGTATGTGGAATGTTTCCAATATAATGTAAAAAGATCTCCTTATGCATCACTGCCTTTACCTGATAATGTGTTGAAAACAACATTAATAAGGAGCATGAAGGAACAATGGATCGAAACATTAAACATTATGGGCAAAGGAAATATTTATGAAGAAAGTTTTGCTAACATTATTGATTTATGTATCAGGAGCTTGAGAGGAAGCAGAAGAGTAAAACCAGTAGAACATGATCGGTTTGTAAGAGATAATAAAATTTCGACAGAAGGAGTAATGTGTGTAGAAATTGGAAATTTATTGGAAAATTTTAAAAATGATATACTAGGGACACTAACTACACAACTTGATATTATGCAGGTCAAACAGAAGCAAATGGAGGCAAGACAGAATTTGGCAATCTTCTATCCCAGATGCAGGAAGAAGCATAGCCATAAGGAGTGTCCATTGGATGCAGTCCAAACATGCACCATCTGCATAAAATATCATCTTACGGAGAGTTGTCCCCCACTTCCTGGATTGAAAGTAGTATATAAGGAAGTAGAAGAAGAGCCAGAATCGGTGTATTTGCTCAACCAACGCCGTTAGTGGCACCCACAAAAATCTGGTATGTTTCCAGACCCAACTTCTTCTTTTCAGCCTCCGAAGTAAGTATATGCTCAGCAGTATAATATGTGGCAAAGTCAATTCCAACCCCCATTTCGAAACTGGTCACCACAGTCATTTCCTTCCTCAAACCCATGGTTGAATCAGGCAAGCCAATCTGGTTGGCTGAATCTTCCTTATACTCGACCATATTGGAAAAGTAATGCATACCCACCACAATGGGCTCCCCCTACTTCACAAAGTTCAACTTGGCAGAAAAACTAGTAGAGACCAATGCATCAGCCAATAGGAACCATTCTACTCCCTCAACCTACACTACCAGCCTTACAACAAAATCCCAAGTCTAATCTGAGACCGCAACTCCCAGCCTAACCCAACCCCAATCCAAATAACAGACTGGTCCAATCTCTCAAAATCATAGAAACACAAGAAGTAGGAGCCGATCTGAGAGAGTGTAATGATCTTCAGTTAAGATCTGGGTGTATTATTGAAACCGAGAGAGATAAGACAGTTCAGGTTAAAAATTAGTTACCCAGAGAACATCTCTCACAAGAAGAGGATGTGAATAAACAAAAAACTCATAATCAAGCAACTACACCCTCTCCCCCATTCCCAGAATGATTAGTAATACCTCGACCTATACAATATCCTGATTTTGACATTCTGGGAAAATTAAAAAATTTGTACATAAAAATTCCATTCCTCCAAACCATTCAATACATCCCGATATACGCAAAAACTATCAAAGAATTGTGCATAAAGAAACCAAGGAGGAATATAACAAATAATCCAAGAGTCCAAGTAGTCGGCACTCTATCTGACTTATTATCAGGAAAAGAAACACCCATTAAATATGAAGACCCAGGAAACCCAATAGTAACTATCCAAATTTATGGTCAGATCCTATCCAATGCCTTAGTTGATCTAGGAGCTGCAATCAATATCTTAACAACCACTACTTGCAAAAAGCTAAGCATTACATCTATAGAACCCACCTCTACCTTGCTAGAATTGGCTGACCGATCTGTGGTTAGGCCAGAGGGCACACTACATGATGTCATGGTCTCTGTTGACTCTTGGGAATATCTAACCGATTTTCTGATAATAAATCCCAAAACCCGATTTGATGGACATCCATTGATTTTAGGTAGACCTTGGCTCGCCACTGTCGATGCCTATATTGGCTGTTGGCAAGGAAATATGATCATAACCAAAGGAACAGATATCAAGAACTTAGTTCTATATCCTCCAGTGCAGCCAAGTGTCACAATAGTCAAAACTAATAGGCACCCTGCATCATACCTTACTGATAACATTAGATCTCCATTAACTATACAAGAGGCACTTGATTTCAAAGACCAAATAGAAGACGATGCCATTAATAATTTCATTAGTCAAACTGAACTCACATCCCGCGTACAATGTCATATGATAAAAGCATCATTTGATAATGAATTAGAAGAAGATCCTCTAAAACATACACATGATCATACAATACATGTCACTTCTATTGCAAATAGTAAAATTGTGGAAATTGAACTGGGAAAAACCTTAAACATTAATGCCAACTTCACATCCAAACAAGAAATGAAGCTCATCCATGTGTTAAGGAAATATAAATAAGCATTTGCATGGGACTACCCTAATATGAAAGGAATTGACCCCCAGTTATGTACACACCACATTTACATAGAAAAAGATGCGAAACCTGTTTGACAGCCTCAGAGGAGAATAAATTCTCATCTAAAATATGTGGTAAAACCTGAACTTCAAAAACTTTTAGATGTCAATTTTATCTACCCTATCTCTGAGAGTAAATGGGTCTCTCCGCTTGTGGTGGTACAAAAAAAAATGGGAAATGGAGAATCTGTGTGGACTACAGAGAGCTAAATAAAGCAACACAAAAAGACCACTTCCCTCTCCCATTCATCGACCAAGTATTAGACACTTCGGCAAGAAAGAAATTCTTTTCTTTCCTGGATGGCTTCAGTGGATACAGTCAAATTCAGATTTCCCCTGAAGACCAAGACAAAACTACTTTTACTTGTCCTTGGGGAACATTTGCCTACCGAGTTTTACCTTTTGGATTATGCAATGCTCCTGCCACATTTCAAAGGGCTATCCTTAGCATTTTTGCAGACTTAATAAATGAAGGACTTGAAGTATATATGGATGAATTTACACCATACGAAGATGATTTCGATCCAACACTGGATACACTCGAAAAAGTCCTACAATGTTGCATTGCTACCAGGCTTTGTTTAAGCCATGAAAAATGTTATATGATGATGGCAGAATGACTCATCCTAGGACACTATATTTCAGCAACTGGCATTCAGGTAGACCCAGCCAAAATCCAAATACTTTTGCTTATTCCCACTCCTACCACTCAAACAGAGGTATGCAGTTTTCTTGGATTTTCTGGTTATTACAGGAGGTTTATAGAACATTATTCACATATTGTTGCACCTTTGTATGTACTAACTGGTAACGTTGATTTTCTTTGGACAGAAAAATGTGAATGTGCTTTCAAGGATCTGAAGAAGCTAGTATCCACAGCCCCAGTCATTCGAGGACCAAATTGGGATTTTCCATTCCAGATATCATCTAATGCCTCAGATACAACCATTGGAGCACTCCTTGGGCAGGAAGAGGATAGAAAACCATATGCAATTTATTACATTAGAAAAAATTTATCCCCTGCTGAATTAAATGGTTATGGATATGCCTTCAAGGCAAATGGCCACTGAGTTCGTCTCTATCGCAAATCACTCACTCGAGAGTCATTCTACCTGCAGCTACGCCGAGACTCTGATATGGAGATTTTGGGGGAGGAAGAGAAGTCTTCCTCACCTGTAATTCATTAAGGAATTTATTTCTTTTTACAGTTTGTACATAATTCCTTTTCTTGAATCATTTTTGTACATATTTTTGAGTCAACATTTTGTTGTTACTATTTTTGCTATTCCTTTTTTTCAAAAGAACAACATTTTCTTCTCGTTGTTCCTTTTTCAAAAGAACAACCCCCTTTGGATCAGCCATCATTTTACTGTAATTTGGTTCTTTTTCTTTATTTTTGTGTTTTGTTTTTCCTTTTCCAAACGAACAACATTTTTTATTTCTGTCGTTCCTTTACCAAAGGAACAGAATTTGTGTTCTTTTGTTGTTCCTTTACCAAAGCAACAACATTTTTTTATTTCTGCTATTCCTTTTCCAAAAGAACAACATTTTTATTTCTGTTGTTCCTTTTCCAAAAGAACGACATTTGTGTGTTTTGTTGTTCCTTTTCCAAAGGAACAACATTTTTGATTTTTGCTGTTCCTTTTCCAAAGGAACAACATTTTCGATTT
Source organism: Pinus taeda (assembly GCA_000404065.3). Lineage (NCBI taxonomy): Eukaryota > Viridiplantae > Streptophyta > Pinopsida > Pinales > Pinaceae > Pinus > Pinus taeda. The sequence continues at coordinate 73,471 of APFE031459488.1, read as the reverse complement.
CTACTGTTCCTTTTCCAAAGGAACAACATTTGCGTGTTTTGCTGCTCCTCTTCCAAAGGAACAACATTTTCGATCTTTGTTGTTCCTTTTCCAAAGGAACGGCAATTGTGTGTTTTTGCTCTTCCTTTTCCAAAGGAACAACATTTTCGATTTCCACTATTCCTTTTTCAAAGGAACGACATTTGCTTGCTTTGCTATTCCTTTTCCAAAGGAACAACGTTTTTGATTTCTGCTATTCTTTTTCCAAAGGAACAACATTTCTGTGTGTTTTGTTGTTCATTTTCCAAAGGAACAACATTTTCGATTTTTGTTGTTCCTTTTCCAAAGGAACGACATTGGTGTGTTTTGCTGTTCCTTTTTCAAAGGAACAACGTTTTCGATTTCTGGTGTTCCTTTTCCAAAGGAATGGCATTTGTGTGTTCTGTTGTTCCTTTTCCAAAGAAACAACGTTTTCCATATTTGTTGTTCCTTTTTCAAAGGAATGACATTTGCATTTTATGTTGTTCCTTTTCCAAAGGAACAACATTTGTGGCCTTTTGTTGTTCATTTTTTCAAAAGGAACACCATTTGCATGGTTTGGCTCTCCCTGTTAAACAACTTGCTCCTTTTGCTATTCTCAATTAAGGATGCTTAATGTTCCTATTCTTTCAAGTCTTTTAGAATACAACTATGCACTTATGAAATGGATACAAAATCACAACATACTGAAATCAGTCAATCATAAATCACTATCTTTATAAGAAATTGCCCCTGAAGTGGTAAGAGAACAGAAGGAAGGAGACACTTATTCATCATCTTTTGCTATCATTTTTCTACTAATTCTGCTCTGATTGGTTATCTCTATCATGTTGGTCTCTTTTAATCCTCTTTGATTATTATTAAGGAATAAGAGCAAAGGTTTTATATCTTCCTATTGAGATTTTAAGACTTCTTCCACCATTCCTACTCTTAAGGAGTGTTGAACCACCCTTTGTGTATAAATAGGGAAATTACTTTATGAAAAAGAAAGAAAAAAGAGCAAACATGACTTATAAGTTGTCAAATGCAGGATAGGGGGTCTCATTAAGAGCCAGCCTACCATGATCATGAGGACGAAAGCGAAGTGTCATTCTCACTATGGTCACCACACCAGGGATATGGTCCAAAAGGTATATCAAATAAACAACCCTTGGAACATGAGGTCTCATCACGAGCCGACCTGCCCACTTTTCACTCCTTCCTTGTGAATGGCATTATGGCTAACTAGTCACCAAGCCAGCTTAATGGCCTACATTTCGACATTACACAACATTTCCTAAGCATACACAAAGGATCATGGTTCCATGGATGAAATAAACAACTCTACCAAGGTTATGGACACTTGTCGGCAGCAGAGCACTGTTAACGGTATTGAAGTCACATTATTTACACCAATAGGTAAGTTATTAGCACCCTTCTGTTTCTTATGCCTTAGTAATCAATTATATATTATTTCCCAAACCATACAACGCATGAATATATATTATCACCAATCATCACAGAACAATTGACAATGACCACATGAGACTCTCTATTTACGGCAAATGTCTTATCCCCAACCTTGCATCATATCACCGCAGTCTCTTAAGTATTAAGTGACGCAACTCTACGCCTCGATTTCGGTAATTTTCCACTTTTGCAAACATGGAATATTGCCATATACTGTTCCTTAAGGACTCTGTTTCAGAGTGGGCGCTGCTCCTTTATTTGATGGCAGGGACAACCTATCACATTGCAGGGGGGGAGGTTGACCTCATCATTCCCTGGATTACGTGTCAGCTCACTATTCGGGAAGTTGTGTATTGGGGTATAACACGGCTCAACGGTATACTATTTCTTTTTATTTTATTTCTTCTGCATGACTTTCTGTTCAAAGCCATTTCCATTGTATACTCTACAGCGTTAGATTTTGAACGAGTCTTGCATTTATCAGCCTCTCTGTGTTTCAACAGCGCGAACAGCTGCCGTTCCATTGAGAGTTTACAGTGAAACCATGGGAGGAAGATCGATTCGGAGAGAACCACAAGTATTAATAGTCTCTGTTGCTGCCCCGGAAGTCCTGGAAAGAGCAGGGTGGCTGACTTATCTCAACCGCTTGCAGGAGTCTAACGAGATTGTGGCAATTGAATTCTTGCAGAACTTGCAAGAGGATCATTCCACAGTGAGGGGGAGACACATAGCAGTCACCGACGACATAATCATAGAAGTCTCGGGACTGCCAGCCACTGGACCTGTATGGACATTAAAGAAGGAGAGATTGAATAATATTATAGAAATCTTCCAAGACGAAGGCCAGAGCCTGACAATTAGAGGAAAGGGGGTTCTGCCAACAGCACTAGGAGAGCCATGGGCAGAATTGGCAAAGACCATTCAATGCTACATCACCTATGAAGGCAGAAAAGACGTGTAATACCACAACATCTTAAACTCTTAGCTATACTAAAACAAAAATTCTCTGTAAATTTACCTGCATTTTTGAATTCATTACTTCATGATGTTGCACAGAGCATAAAAAAGGCATAGCAAGTAGAGTCAGTTGTTAGTTATCATGGGTTGATTTCGTTAATAGTTAGTCATAACCTCACCCAGCAGAAGAGCAGCTGGGAAGAGCTAATTGCCATGATAAATGAGGGATTGACCACACCATCCCCAAAATGTAAACATGCCACCAGTACACCCGAGTGTCCATAAAAATGCAAACATGCCACCGGTACACCTGAGCGGCTAGAAAAACGTAGGAAATCGGTCTAGCTAGCACGGCTATGAGGGGGGCTGGAGAAGCCCCAAGAAAAGACTAGCCAGCTGGTAGAAATGGAAGATGAGAAACCCCCACGACCAAAAGGGGAGGAAAATGAGAAAGGAGTGTAGGAAGAAGAAAAAGAAGAAGAGGCCGAGCAATCTGAAGAAGAAGAAGAAAACAAAGAAGAAGCCGAGCAATCAGAAGAAGAAGGAGAAAAAGAGGAAGAAGCTGAGAAAGCTGAAGAAGAAGAAGCTAAGCAATCTGAAAAATAAGGAGACAAAGAAGAAGAAGCCGAGCAATCCGAGCAGGAGGAGGAAACAAAACAGTAGGAAGGTAGCCCATTGTAGGACCCATTGGGAGAAGATGAATTGGCCAAAGTTTTGGCCAATATGGGCGAATATGGCCAACCTTCCAGTCCATTAGACCTCCATGCTGAAGAGAAACCCCAGGAGCAAAATGCACCTGAAGAATCACATGCAAAGGAGGCAGAAGAAGAGAATCTGCCTGTTCATGATGAAAAGATGAGAGGAGATGCTGAACAGGAACAATCTGTTCCTAACCAAAAGACACCAAAAGAATTTCAGGGGAAACAAGGGCAGAAAAAGATGTCGCCCAAGAAATAACAGAACCAGCTAGGGTTCTTGCCCTGGAACAGCCAGAGCAGAACAGTGAAGAAACACCCCAAAAAGAAAATCAGGGAATTATTCACAGTCCAGGACACAGTGAATAGCCTGTTGTTCCTTCTAAGGAAATTGCAAAAATTAGGGAATTGCGAAAGGAACAACAGAGATTACTGAACACAATAGTCCAGCTCCACCAGCAGATTAGGATTCTAAAAGCAAGGCAAAGGGTAAAAAGGACTTCGGGAAGGAAAAATGTGACCACTCCAGCAAAACCCCTCAAGGCAAAGGGGCAAAGGACCAGAATCCATCCTGTTGTTCAAAACCCTGTCAAAAGCCAGGCTGTTGTTCCAAATGATGCCGAGAAATATACTGTTGTTCCAATTGAAAAGGAACAACAATGGACTGATATCTACGTTAAGATAGAAATGGATGAGATGTTGACTCGTGATAAGGAAATTCAGACGGAGGCACCACTTTCGGGAGTGATAAGGGTTATGAACTCAAAGAAACACAATAGGAAAGTTCAGGTAAAACTCCCAGCCTCCACTGCTGCGTGGAAAAGAGATCCAAAAACGGTAACCCTACAAAAGGGTTTGAAGCAAGCTCAGCAAGAAGTAGAAAAACTTAGAGAGCAAACGGTCCCTCGAGAAAAGTATGAAGAGCTACAGTAGCAGCTTAGGAATGTCAATCTATCTGAAAGCTAGGCCTTTGAAGGGTGGCGAAGGGAACAAGAGAAAGTCGTGAAGGAAACTCATAGGTTAGATGTAGTTATCAAGCAGATGGATACCTTATGTTATTTATACAATGACGTCCTAGCATGTAGAGCCCCTGCTAAGAATTATGCCTTGTTTTTAATGGAACGATATTTGCAATTGAAAATAAAGGCTGTTAAAGCAGGTGCTCCCATACAATATAACACCATCAATGATTTTATAAACTATTGTAAAAGTTCAGAGACTACTGTGTGAGTTTTATTTACATAACCTTGTACTAGAACAGGGAGACCGAGCTGAACCCTGGCCCTTTTGTTGGGGATATCCAATTACAGGCATTTATTTCATTTGGGGTTAATCAAATTATATGGCTCAAAGCCTATAATGCTTTCCAAAGACAAGAAAACGGATTAGATTTATGGATAAGAGCTGAGCCTAGGGATCTAGTACAATTATGGAGAAAACATAGAAACCTCATGAAGACTCCAGGTGTAATTGAAGCATTAGGACCCATACATGAGGCAATCATTCGACACGGATTAGAATATGTTAGATTTTAAGCTTCTGTGGAAGCTTTTTGTAGTGTCATGATCCAGATTATCCACAGTTTCTTGTTCATTCTGCTGACGTTTCAAACCCCAACGGGGGTCCATCATCAGGACTAAATCAGATAGAATATGAGTGAAAGTTTATTGAGAAAAGAGAGCCTTGCGACCTCGATATAAATAAACCAAGAACCCTAATTTTTATAAAGAAACCGACACATGATTTCTTATTTTTATTAATCTAATTGATTAA
>APFE031459488.1:2683-68116 GCA_000404065.3 Pinus taeda | reverse complement strand
AATAACTAATAAAAATAAAATAATAATTAATCAAAATAAGAAATCATGTGTCGGTTTGTTTATAAAAATTAGGGTTCTTGGTTTATTTATATCCAGGTCGCAAGGCTCTCTTCTCTCAATAAACTTTCACTCATATTCTATCTGATTTAGTCTTGATGATGGACCCCCTTTGGGGTTTGAAACGTCGACAGAGGCATTTGAATACTTTTTCTCTATCAAAGACCCTGCCATTGATGCAACTAAATTTCGGTATCAAATCTCTAATCCAAACATCCACCTCAGGGAACCATTTAAGTATGAGAATTTTAAATTAGCTGCCGACCACTTGCACCTCTATGGCGAAATCATTTTGAGGGCAGGCCGTCCTGGTTAGGATATAGGTTCCAGAGTCCAATTATTTGGCACCTTGCACCCGGATACCAAGCCCTGTATGAGATGACTGAGAGTCAGATAGGCCATTTCTTTGAATACCTAGTTACGCATCATGGTTTTCGACCTTCACATGAGATTCCATCTCCAACCTACTCACTCACTGCCTTACACATCAACTACAATGTTTTCATGAGGGCATGAAAATTGGTAAGCAGGGAGTGTGTGGAGTACTAAAGAAGGTATGTTTTTTAGGATTATTTAAGCGTCTTTTCATTAGAAATTACAAACCTTTTTGCATCATGAACTCGGAAAACGATAAAGAATTGTAATAAAACATGTGAGAATAATATGCAAGACGAAAACGCTGACAATTGTCATTTCCTTATGCAGGAAGGAGGAAAAACGAGAAGTTTTCGTTCCAAAGGAAAGGACAAGGACGGGTTAACCGCTGTCCCTTTGACAGGAGACCATATGCAAACAAGGCAAAGCAAATCAAAGCAAATAAGCCCGGGAAAGGAAGTGGAGACATCAACTTGGCACAGGAAAGAAAAGAAATGACTGAGGACTAACGGTTCGGCGAATCCTCAAGATCCTTGATCCTGAGGGATCATTGTTTTATCTATTTCTGCACTTAGATATCTCCGCCGCCACCCTTATAAAAGGGGCAGCACTGTTAGCTCGGGAGGAGAGTTAGATATTGTTATTCTTTTATGTAATTTCTTTTAAGATCAAAACTTTGATCATCGAGTCTCGCTAAGAACTCCTCTACTGTAATTTTACTTGATGCATGAATGCAAACTTGGTTACTATTTCATCTTTGAGGCTGGAATAACTTCAAGCGGTGTACCCCTGGAGGCTAAGGGCCCGACCCTGGAGGACGCTTGCTCTTGTACCATTACGCTTGGTTTTTGCTTGGTTTGCTTATCGATGTTATTTGGTAATATGATGTGTTTTATAAGTTTACATCACATGCTCCGTTATGTTTAATTTATTAAGGTTTCTAAAGACAGAACTATTGTATTGACTCTGCATCATATTAATGTTCTTTTAGGTGTTGATATAATACTGCTAGTCTTTACAGAATATTGTTGTTGTTCCATTACAGAGCCTTTGTGCTATGCACTTGTTCATTAACATTACAGAATTCATCTTGGAAGTTATGTTCTTTGGGATTGTTGGATTTATGAATAATGTTGTTCTATCTTGAAATGCAGTCGTATTCTTTCTAACTGAGGTGATAACTGGATGAGATTACTATTTAAGTGTGTTGTGTGTATGTATGGTTTTCAAGTGTTGTTCCATAAGTTATCAGTAATTAGTTCTGTTCCATTTGTGTGTTTTATTCATTCCGTCCTTAAGAGTGAAGGATTGTTGTTTGATTCCTGTAGATTATTATTAATGCATTTGATCTGATAGACTAAGATGTTACTGCTTGTTAGACTTAGTTGATGTTCTATTTCTTAATTGTTGTTCCATTTCCGATTTGTTGTTCCATTTTAAACTTGTTGTGCCATTTCCGATTTGCTGTTCCATTTCAAATTTGTTATTCGATTTCTTAATTGCTGTTCCATTTCTTATCTGCCATTCCATTTCTTGTTATTGGTGTGAAGAACGATCTCAGGCTGTAGTGAGCATTGACATCTACTGTCCAGCTCCCAGATCCACGACCTGTTCTCTGATTTCCTTTTCCATCAGTTTCCAAAGGGATGGGTTATTGCTACCGAACCCTTGACTGATAAATTTCTGAATGTGTGATTTAATTTTTTGAAGTATTTAAGCTGTAAACAAGCATCTGTTTGCTCTTGTATTTTCAAACATTGGGCTACTAGCATTACTCTCGCAAATGATAGCCTCAGACTGAGATACTCTTTGAAATAACAAAATGTTCCCAGATTGACATATTAATGTGAGGTAATTAGAGGTGAAAGAGACCCTTTTTATAGCTCCACAATTATCTTAGTAAGCGAAAATATGACAATCGTGCCAAATAATTTCATGAATTAACGTTGGCACAACTGTCTATGGACGAATTCATGACTAATTTTACAATTTTGTTGAGGTATGTGCCATACATTAAAGAGGAGAAATCTAAAATACATCGATTCCTAAACTACTTACCAGCTTCATACAATGAGACAATTCGGTTTGATAACCAGAAAAAAAATGGATGAAGTGGTGAGGAAGGATAGACTATGTTATCAGCAATTATGGATTAAAAGAGCAAGTGGTAAAGCATGGAAAAGTAAAGAAAACACCAATATGGAAGGGGGCATAAAAATTCCAAAACCTTATTACCTCAAGAATTTCGGTAGGGATCAACAAAGGAAGAAATTTACCAAAGGAAATGTACCTCCACCTGCACAATAATATATGGGTTTGAAAACCACATAACTAAATAGTAAGAAAAACAACAATATAAAGGAAAGGGAACCATTCAAATTTTGGGGTTTTTGAGAGATGCACTTTCTAAGGGACTACCCTCATAATCTCTGGGCTATCCAGAATATTCAAGTTGTCCATGCGGAAACTACAGTGAATGATGTGGCTCGGAATATCATAGAGTCAACGCAACATTGGAGGATCGACAAGCGGAGCACCAATCTACTATGGTGGAAATTGAAGGTACTATACTAAACAATTGTGTGTCTGTTTTAATTGATTCGGGGGCTAGCTTAAGTTACATCAGCCCCCAAATTGTGGAAAAGTTTAAATTAGAAACAAAAAAATTCAAAACATCATGGTTGGTCTAATTAACAACTGTTGTAGCATTATTCAAAACTTCTGTAGTTATGATGCTCTTATATGGCCTTGGGCAGCCCTTTCCCATTCATACGTGGTCATTTAATTAAAAAAAAAAAAATGCCATACATAAGTTTACCCTTATAAAAGCACGTGTACACGCGAGTACCATAATATCAAACCCACATAAATAATTTAAAATATGAAAATAGTGAATAATTTCCTATTTCTTGGGCGGGGTTTAAGAGTTTCACCGAAATCCCACCTACAGGAGCATATGGCCTAACTGAATCAACTGATTTTTGGTGGTATTTATACACCACATAGGATGGCCTAAAACATAGAAGGAGATATAATATCGACATTATAGTCCTTTTGTCCCCAGATCAAGTATGATTTTCCTTGTGCCTTCTACTCATATTCATAGGAAACACTTGTTTCCTTGCAGATATGTTCATCTTCCATTATATGACATAATTCTGCACATATTGAGGTGATCATTGAGGCTTGGGTTGGACGGATCCAGAGCAAGCGTCGTTGGTTTCATCGTCGGATCATGTTGTATTCTTCCACTCCTATTTGTTGTTGTCAATAAAGAAGATTTGTCTTGTTCTTGTAATTTTGTGATCTCATGATTTTATAATTGATGTCTAACACATCATGCTTTATATATCTATACTTGATGATCTAACATGTTTAATATTTACATTCTTTGAAATATTTTCTATTTGTATGCTTCTCTGGTTTATGTTGTAGGTCTAAATGCCATGGAGGAAGTAGAGGGTTTGGACCCTATGGGATTGACATCAAACGTAGTACTTCCAGGTATTCTCGCTAATCCCAACTTTAGTAGTTTTCATAGCTTTTTTTCTTGAATAAGTTCTTCTTGTTGATGGTATGCCTTCGATCTGTTAAGGTTCTCAACCTTTACCTAAGGGAGGTTTCTCCTGGTAAATGAAGGCAACCAGTCACGTAAAACAATCTCTATTTTAAATGGGTATTCCACTATGGAAGATTTAAATTTCCTCCCTTTCGGATCTTATGACCTATTAATAGGAATCAATTGGCTAGAACAACAAGCAGTTGTTATAAACTATATAGAAAAGATTGTTACCTATGTTAATCACAGTGGAAACACTAGGATGATTAGTGGAATGCCAAAATCAGTGTCAATTCAGAAAATTTCTACCTTGTAGTTGAAAATAAGTGGTCAGAAAGAATTTTAAGTTTACCTGGTGTAGGTGGAAAGCAGTGACCAGATAATCGAAGAAGGAAGTTTAGATTCCCTACAAGTCATTAAATAATTTCCAGATATGTTTCTGGAATAGCTACCAGGATTACCCCCACATCAGGACATAGATTTCACCATTGATTTAGTACTAGCCATTGTCCCTATGTTTTAAGCTCCCTATCATATGAGTACACTGGAGCTACTAGAATTAAAGATGTAATTATAGGAACTTTCATAAGGATTATATCAAACCCAGTGTTTCACCATGGGGGGCACCTGTATTGTTTGTTAAAAATAAAGATGGCACATTCCGAATGTGCATTGGTTACCATCAACTAAATAAATTAACCATTAAAAACACATATCCCCTACCTCAGATTAATGATCTTCTTGATCAAGTAATGGGGCAGCTATTTTTTGAAATACTTATTTGCGAACTAGTTATCATCAGTTGTGCATAAATGACTAAGATATCCATAAAACAACTTTCATAACTCATTATGGTCATTATGAATTTATGGTGCTACCTTTTGGTCTCACCAACACACCTGCAACTTTCATGTGTTTAATGAACATTGTGCTTCACAAGTACCTTGACTTATTTGTATTAGTTTTCATTGATGACATTTTCATATATTCTAGAAATGGAGAAGAACATCTAATGTTGGTGTTAGAAACTGTAAGGGAGCATTAGATTTATGAGAAAAGAAGCAAGTGTGAGTTTCACAAACACAGAATTCAGTATTTGGGACATACCATCTCCAACATCCCTGGTTAAAAATCCATGTAAAAATATTTAAGGCCACAGTTGATGGGACACATATTCCAAGATAAGTGGTGGGGGACACATCCTATTGGGTGTTGATTCAGTTTATTATGGCTAAGGAAATTGGCAAAGGTAATGGCTAAGGCTTTGAAAAGGCATGAGGCATTAATGGGCATTTTATTTATGAAATTAATGGAAATTAGGAGAAAAAGAAGGTGAAAGTTTATAGGTTGCATGTGAGGAGGAAATTGAAGGAAAATAACAGAAAATGAAAAAAATAGAGGCCTCATTGATGAAAAGGCTTATGAGGGCTAGTGGGTAATATTTTGATAGGTTTTGGGGGTTCTCTCTTCTATTCTCTCTCTCTCATACTCTTCAAGACTTAGAGTTTTCTTGGAGCACTCTTGGAAGGTGTGGCATACTTGGATTCCTAGAGCAAGAAGGAAAAGGAAGAGAAGGAAAGTGTAAGAAGGCACCGAGATCAGTAGCTACATCAAATTTTCTTGCACGTACGGAGTTGCATGTATGTTTCCTTCACTAATTTTTCCATGAATGGCATATGCATGTGGATTCTTGGTCATGATATATCATTGGCATGGAGGATTGCCTAGATTGAAAGTGGATTTTCTAGCCTTTCTATTTCTTAGATATCCATGGAGTTGGTGGGTTTATTTCCTTGTTGTGTTTTTGGTTGGTTCTCATGTTTCCTTATCTTGGGTTAAGTTACTAGTCCTTGGAGCCTTGGTTGAACAAATGCTCTGGAGCCTTGTAATAGATTTGGTTGAGTTACTAGTCCTATAGCCTTTGCTGGAAAAATGCTCCAGAACCCTTGGTGGGTTGAGTTAGTAGTCCCATAGCCTTCACTGGAAAAATGCTCCAGAACCCTTGGTGGGTTGAGGTACTAATCCTGGAGGCTTGGTTGGACAAACGCTCTAGAGCCCAACAACCGCTATGGGTTGAGTTAGTAGTCCTGGAGCTTTGGTTGGAACAAACACTCTGGAGCCCTTTATGGCTGCGATAAAGACCAATTTGATGATGGTTTTTGTGATGTTAGACCATGAGGTGGAATCACTATTTGATGGGTTGAGGTGGATGGCCTTTGGAAGCCCTAGATCAGTTTTGATTGATGTGTTCTATGAGATCCAACATTCATGCTTGGAATATGGCACATGGGTGAATAGCGGGAAAGGTATTTGTCTCAGCCATTCTATGGGTAGGTGTAATGCGGAATTCCAATTTCAGGTTTTGATTTTTCATCATTATTGAAAGGTTAGTACTCCTTTTATTTCTATGAGTATTTTGATGGATTATATGTGGTCTATTTGGTTGTACTTTCATGAGTATTTCTACTGCTATTATGTTGATTAATATGTGTTTTATGACAACAACTATGTATGGCTCTCATCATATTTTTATTTGTATATAAATGAACAATATATCTATGGTCTAATGGATGGAATGGAAGTTAATGTATTGAGGTATCAATGCTTCATAACGAATCTTAGATAACTATGAGACCCCTATGCTCATATCTGTTATTTACACTTTTAGTTTACATATTAATGATATGTTTGATGAATTGCATGTCATGGCTAGTAGGGGCCTTAACAAGGTCTTAAAAATAATTTCCTTCAGTAATATCATTTTCGTTCTATTTTACTGATCTAAAGAGATGGTTCAGTTATGGGTAGTCACCAAGGCTCCAAGCCTGAAAAAGTGGCTCAAATCTGAGGGACACTTGCAGGAAAGGCTGTGAGAGAGAATTTGGGTTTCTAGACACTGTCATGCCTATAGCATGAGAGCGATTGATGCTTAAGTTTTCCAAAAGCTTAGTGGGACCCAAGGGCAAGCTATCTAAAGTGTTGGATTAGTTCCTAGGGATCCTGAAGCTTATGTTGAATGTATGTATGGTGTGTTTCTGTCGGTTCCACTTCCTTAACATGACTTAGGAGGTTGTATCATATCATAGTGGCCTCTCATCGCATGTTTACCCTAGCTGGCTGTTTTCTTGTGTAGATGTGGGAGGAGGATGTTACAGAGTGGTATCGGACCATGGTTCTCCCCTTAGAATGGATGGGTTGGGCATTGATCATGCATTCATGTCGATTGCATGTGTGTTCCTTATGTTTGTAGTCCATGTGCTTATTGCAATTGCATGGCATCGACCATGGTTGTAGTGATGTCACCATGTGAAGGTTGATGATGTTGTTGTTAGGATGCGTCGTCATGAGTGTATGGTTGTATATGAATTTGTTATGCACGCTAGTGTTCACATGTAATTAAGTGCATGTGATGTGGTTGTTGTTGTCATGCATGAGGTCGTGCTTTGTGTAGTTTCTATGGTCATGCATTCATGACTAGGTTCTAGCTAGAATGATGTGTATATGGTTTTGTACTCACGTGTTATACGTTTATATGCAATTGTTATGCATGTATGGTCTTCCGTTATAGTTGTGCATGAATATTAGGTCAAACATGCCTTGTGAAATCATTGCATGCAATGTAGTTCATCCTGATGCTATTGGTTGTTATTATGCTAATGTGTTGGATGAGATAGAATAGGAGATTTAGATCATCATAATGAGGTTGCAACATTAGATTTTGGGATAAGAGCAGACCTTTGGATCGGTTTGCATGTTCGGCATGCAGGTAAGTAAGTTAAGGATTGTTATATGAATTATGTTTATATACATTAGGTTTATGTATGTCTTTTGATGTTATGGTTACTTACATCATAAATGATAGTTGGTTAGTATAGCCATATGCAGATCTGTGAGATAGTCGAGAATGACAGCAACCCGTGGTTGTATGCCTTTGCTATTGTTGTTTTATGTTAGATAAATTTATGACTATGTTATATGTTGTTGATGAGCATGTTATAGGTTAACGCATTGTTGTTATATGATAGTTAGCTTGATGACTAGGGTTATTTCATTTAATATCTTGATTATGTATGTATCATACTAAGTTGGATTGGTCTATGCAAATGGATAGGGTTATGACATTCAAGTATGAGTTAATATGATGTGATATTATGTTGTGCTAATTTGGATTGATTGTGCAGACAAGATAGCCTCCCCTGAGACACATTAAGGTATGAGCTTCCTTATGTAGTCTACTTTGTGCTTGACTGTTTGATTATGTAGTCCATTTGGTGTTTGAGTGTTTGGTGTCTATTATGTGATCGAGTTGATTTATCTAACATGGTATGTTTGCGAGTTGTTTGAATGTTTGATTACTTACATGATATGAGTATGTGTTGCATGAATAAATGATCTTGTTTTAAGATAGTTGTACTAATACATATGCATTGGGACAGTTGATATGTACGTGAGTATAGTAGGTGATAGTTGTAGCGCTACGTCTAGTGACTATGAGTTGACTATGGATTAGGAGATGATTGTTAGTATTGGTAAAGGTAAATTCCAAATTGATAGATATGATTGTCTTGATATTTGGAAAATGTGGTTGTCATGTGTGATAAGTTGTAGGAAACATGCTTGGTATTAGTATGACAAGGTAATAGTTGATATGTTTATAAAACTAATAGTTGGGTGATGTGGCAGTACATAGTAAGCCTCGATTACAACAAGGTAAAAAAGAGTAAAAGAAAGGAATTGGACAAGAATTCCTTTGGCTATGTTTATAAACCCTAATTCCAAATGAATGAGTGCCTTGCAAACAAGAAGTCTTCTTAACCTTGATTTTGTCTCACATTACGTGGATATGTGTTATAGTCATGAACATGTACTTGATAAGTATATTAGCCAGTCTCTAGTTACACGTAGATTTGTCAAGGGAATTGGAGTCCCTTTAGATATGGTGTGGATGTGTTTAGTTGCAAGAAAAGTGCTTGGCACAACAAGTTAAGGTAACCAGTGTATTTCTACATTTATTTATTCACTAACATTTATGTGTTTATTGCAATATGATGCAGGATATTGCATGGAAAAGAGAGTTCCATGAAATATTGAAGAAGGCTTGGGTTGAGATTTCCTTGGAAGCACTAGGAACCATGGGGATTGAGTCATTGTGTTTATTGTGTTTATTGTCAATCTCATGCTTTTAGTCTTTCGTGATTTGTTGTGCTTGATTGGTGGGTTTATTTATGTCTAGTGTATGGCCATACCACCTTGTTTGCAGAGTCATGTTGTTATTGGGTTACATGGTTTTCTTCTTGTTTGTTTCTTGTGCTTGCATTTTAAGTTTTGACTCTTTGGAATTGGTTGAGAAAGACAAAAATTAATGGAGCCCATGGAGAACTGTGTGGTATCCGAAAGGTAATGTAAGAATCAGATGAAGCTCAGTGCATGAGTATTTGCAGCGGCAGGAAAGAATATGACACTCAGTAGGACTAGTTGGGTCTGTTGTGGTAAATGGATGGTGGCAATACAGATATCAGAGGAGTAATTAGAAAAGGTAAAGGAAATGGGCCTGAGGTGTCAGATGGTTTGATCTAGTTAGGAACAGTGGTTCTCAATGTCGTGCATGTTGTGCACAAATAAGGAAGTTCTCTTAACCTAGACCTATTATTATTTGGTAATTATGTGGTAATCATAATTGTGTTGATGTTTATATATGTGTACATGTATGTATGTATGTATGTATGTCATGTCTTATAGCCTCATCAAAGATCATGTTTGTTCAATGATAAGATTTATATGTATATGTATATATGTATGTATGTATGTATGTCACTGTCTGAGAGGGTAGTTAGGAATCATTCTTGTGGAGGAAAAATTTCTTACACAGGTGAATGATGTGAAGGGGTTTCTGGTCTTACGAGGAATCAACTGGGGAAGAGTAGCATGACTCATCGACGAGGTTAGTATCATGTGGTTATGATTTGATATTATGTAATTATATCATGTCTATGTTATGGATATGATATACCAAGGGATGCATCAGCATAATGAAAGCCACGTGGTCTGTGGCATACTATGATAAGCATGGATGGAGGAGAGACATTACAAGCAAGGTTACCTTATAATGTGGTCTGGATGTCTGGTACTATTGTTGTGCATATGTTTTACACGTTGCATCTGTGATGTTATGCGCATGCAGTGTTGTGTATATATAGTGTGTGTACATGTTGTTTATGAAATGTTATGTATAGGGTGGTATAGAGAGTGTTGTGTGAATGTTGCATATATAGTGTTGGGTATAAACGATGTTATATAAATACTGTTATGTTCATGATGGATATGCGGTGTTGTGTGCATATGGTGTTGTGTGCATGTTGGATATACAATGTTGTGTATGGTGCTATGTACATGTTGTATATGCAGTGCTATGCGCATATGTCATTGTGTTCATGTTGTACATATGGTGCTATCTACATATGGTGTTGTGTGCATGATTGTACAAGTGGTGTTGTGTACATGCCATGCATGTGGAACTGTGTACATGTGGTGTCATGTACATGTCATGCATCTGGTACTATGTACATGTGGTATTGTATACACATTGTACAGGTGGTACGATGTACATCTGGCATTGTGTACACATTGTGAAGGTGGTGCGATGTACATGTGATGTTGAGCACACATTGTGAAGGTGGTGCTTTGTATAGGTGGTACTGTGTACATGTACATATGGTACTTGTGTATGTGTGGTATTATGTGCATGTCATACATGATGTGTTGTGGTCATGGTACTATGTATGTACACTGTGTAGTCATGGTATCACAACATGTGTATTCCTTGTGTTGTACTTTGTGTAGCACATGTATTTTGTTGTGTTGTACGCCAGGTGTAGTTACATGAATTGTGTGACATTGTACATCTGGTATAGATGTATGAGTTGTGTTGTATATCAGGCGTATGTGTATGCATTTGATGGTGTCACATGTTGTGTGGGGATGTATGTATTGTGATGTGAATTTTGTATGTATACACATTGTGTTGTGTCATACAACTGACGTAGGAGTCTGTATTGTGTTGTGTCGTACACTGAATATAGGAGTATGTATTGTGTTGTGTTGTACATTGGGTGTTGGTGTATGTGTTTTATGTTAGGTGTAAATGCATGTATTGCATGATGTTGTATCTCGTGTGTGGTGATATGGGTGTGATGCACACTATGTGTATGAACATATGGTTGAGGAAAAGGCATTGGGTGTTTGTCGAGTGTGGAAATCGATCCAGTGTGTGTACGAAATAAGGACAAAGGTGGAAGCCAAGGATTGATTAAAGCATAAGTTTCAATATTTTCTTTAGTTTTACTATGCATGTGATTTATGATTCTGGTTTATGATGGTTCCATGTGATTTATGATGGTTTTGTTCTAAGCTACCTAACATGATATGTTTATACATGATGATTTTTTCAAAGATGTTAATTTGACTTGTTGTGGAAAGAAGAAAACATAATTGAAAATGTACCTTATTGATGAGATACCAGTGAGGTATGATTTGAAGTTATTTCAAATTATTTTGAATCTAATGGAAATTACTTGCTTGGTACAAGAATGCATGAACATGCGCATTTAGGTGGTTGAAATCGACTGCGAGAATTAGTAGCGTCAACAAAAGGAATTGGAAAATGTAGTAGTATGCCAGTACATAATTTCAGGAGCAAGAACATTATGGGACACTGGTACCCAATAATTTCTGTTGATTTCCAAGAGCATGTTATGACTGGTATGATGGTTTGAGGCAGGTGTATGCCTTGGTTTTGTATCTTCTAATGCGAGGAAGCCTTGCCAAGGGATGGAATGCCGAAGATGGGGCTCCCAACGAAACTTGGAAGGTGAGTGACTACATAGAAAGGGGATGAAGGAATTCCCCAAGGGACTGTATAGCAGAGAAGGGGAGGTCACAGACGAATTTGTTTTTTTCATTAGCATTTCGATATGGAATCAGATCCACATCGGGAGTGCACTATGGAACAATGAGTTGATAACTTTTCACTAAGAGGACAAGTGGCACGAGATTGTAGCGCTAGACATTGGATGCAGATTTGACTTTGCAGTAGATCCTAGACTTCTTGGGAAGGAGGTGAATCCCAGTATTGGTTTTAAGGTCGAGGTTTGAGCCTTTGGATTCCCTTATTACAGATGCAGGCATCATATCGTTTTATTTGATGGTTGAGAAATTGTGAATATGTCTATATGTGTGTATTATTGTAGATATTGTATCAAGCTAGATTATAAAAGCTCCATAGACAATACGGTTATTTGTTGGTTGAAGAAAATGTATATGTATATATGTGGTTATTGTAAATACTAGAATGAGCTATGTTATAACGCTCTAGTAAAGGGTATGATTTTCATGTTTCAACAGCGGCCATTGCAAATATTGCAATGAGCTGTGTTGTAAAGCTCCATGGGAAGTATGTTTTTTTCAATCAGTCTTGTTGGTTATAGGTGTCATTGAACACCGAGGATGGTGTTCCCCCCAACAAGGAGGGTTATGTAATAGCCTTGGTTAAAATTCCATGTAAAAATATATAAGGCCACAGTTGGTGGTACACATATTCCAAGCTAAATGGTGGGGGAAACATCCAAGTGGGTGTAGATTCAATTTATTATGGCTAAGGAAATTGGCAAAGGCAATGGCCAAGGGTTTTGGAGAGGCATGAGGCATTAATTGGAATTTTATTTAAAAAAAAAATGGAAATTAGGAGAAAAGAAAGGTGAAAAGTCATAGGTTTGATGTGAGGAGGAAATTGAAGGAAAATAAGGGAAAATGAAGACAATAGAGGACTCATTGATAAAAAGGCTTTTGAGGATCAATGGGTAATCTTTCGACAAGTTTTGTTGGAGCTCTCTCTCATACTCTTATAGACTTGGATTTTTCTTGTAGCACTCTTGGAGGGTGTGGAATAATTGGATTATTGGAGCAAGAGTGCAAAGGAAGAGCAAGAAAGTGCAAGAAGGCATCAGGATTAACAACTACATCATATTTTCTTGTAGGTATAGAGTTGCATGTATGTTTCCTTCACTGATTTTGGCATGCATGACATATGCATGTGGATTATTGGTCATGATCTGTCATTGGCATGTAGTATTTCCTAGATAGACAGTATATTGCTTAGCCTTTCCATTTACTAGACAACCATGGAGTTTGTGGGTTTATTTCATTGTTGTGTTTTTGGTTGGTTCTCATGTTTCCTTAGCTTGGGTTGAGTTACTAATTCCTCGAGCCTTGGTTGGAAAAATGCTCTGGAGCCCTGTAACAGCTTGGGTTGAGTTACTAGTCTCGTAGCCTTGGTTGGAAAAACACTCTGGAGCCCTTGGTGGGTTGAGTTACTCATCTTGGAGCCTTGGTTAGACAAATGCTCTGGAGCCCAGCTGTCGCTATGGGTTGAGTTACTAGTCCTAGAGCCTTGGTTGGAACAAATCCTATAGAACCCTAGATGGCCGGGATAGAGACCGATCTAATGATGATTTTTATGATGTCTAAACATGAGGTGGAATCACTATTTGATGGGTTGAAGTTGATGGCCTCTAGAAGCCTTGGATGAGTTTTGGTTGATGTGTTGTATGAGATCCCACATTCATCCTTGGAATATGGCATGGGGGTGAATGGATGAAGAGATATTTGGCTCAACCATTCTATGGTTGGGTGGAATGTGTAAGTCCCATCCCGGGTTTGGATTTTGCATCATTAATGAAAGGTTATTTTTCCTTGTATTTCTATGTGTATTTTGATGGATTATATGTGGTCTATATGGTTGTATTTTTATAAGTAATTTTGTTGCTATTATGCTAGTTATGTATGTGTTTTATGAAAGAAGCTATGTATGGATCTCATCATATTTTTACTTGTATATGAATGAAAATTGTATTAATGGTCTAATGGATGGAATGGAAGTTAATGTGTTGAGGAATCAATGCTTCATGGTGAATCTCAGATAAGTATGAGAGCCCATATTCATAATATGGCTGATGAAATTTTTCTCATGGCTAGTAGGGGTCCAATCAAGGTCTTAAACAAGTATTTTATTTAGTACTATCATTTCCATGTTATTTTATTAATCTAAAGATATGGTTCAATTCTGGGCAGTGACTTGGGCTCTAGGCATAAAAAAGTGGCTCAAATCCTAGGGACAATGGCATAACACTAACGAAATGATTCCTTGGATTCTGGTAAGCAAGCCTATGATAGTGACTTTGGGTTTCTTGACATTGTCATGCCTATAACATGAGAGTGACAAAGGCTTAATTTGTATAAAAGCTCAGTGGGACCTAAGGCAAAATTGTCTAAAGTGTTGGATTGGTTCTTAATAGTCCTAAAGCTAATGTTAAATGTTTGTATGGTGTGTTTCCATCTGTTCCACTTCCTTAACGTGACTTATGAGGTTGAATCATATCATAGTGGCCTCTTATTGCATTTTTAACCTGACCATCCAGTTGCTTGGGTAGATGTGGGAGGAGGGTCTTACATCATCTCCAAAGAAGGATTAGGAGTGGACCCTGAAAAAATTAAAGCCATTATGAATTGGCCAACACTAACAGATGTATCAGCTATTCACTCCTTAAGGGGATTGTTGAGTATTATCGAAGATTTGTTGAAGGGATTTCAAAAATATCTTACCCGATTACATCTCTACATAAGAAGGGAGAAACGTTGAATGGACAGAAAAATGCCAAGAGAGATTCAACAAATTGAAGCAAATGTTGACAACATCTCCTATTTTAAAGATAGAACATCCAAATAAGGAGTTTATGGTATGCACAAATGATCGCATAGAGGGTTTGTGGGGTGTGCTAATGCAACATAATGTTGTCATAGTTTATGAGTCAGGATAATTGAAGAAACACAAACAAAATTATGTTGTGCATGATCTGGAACTAGCTGTTGTAATTCATGCCTTGAAAATGTGGACGCATTATTTACTAGGAAATAAGTTTTTGTTGGTAACTAACCATATTAGCTTAAAGTATTTCTTTAGTCAGCCTGCCTTAAGTGCTAGGAATGCAAGATGGTTAGCCTTCCTTAGTGAATTTGAATTTGAAATAAAGCATATTAAGGGAAAAAACAAGATTGTTGATGCCTTAAGTAGGCACACTCATTTAGTAATAGCAAATGCAAGAAGTAGTCCAAAGACATATTTTCAAGAGTAGGTGAAGCTAGCGGTACAACAAGACCCTCAGTGTAAAGTAACACAACTAAAAATACAACAAAAAGGAATTGATGGGTAGGCATTAAACCCACATTGTCTAATTACTTATCAAGATGGCTTTATATTCCCAACATGGAAGCACTGAAACAAATGATTATGGATGAGAACCATAAGAGACCATATGCTAGTCACCTGGGATACCATAAAATGATAACAACCTTGAGGAAACAATTTTTTTGGCTAGGTATGAAGAAGGAGGTAGCAAAGTATTTAGAAAAATTCTTGGATTGTAAACAAGTGAAATTGGAACACTAACATCTAGCAGGATTACTGAATCTTCTACCCATTGTAGAATGGAAGTGGGAGGTGATCTCCATAGATTTTATAATCGGGTTTCCAGGAATGAAGTACCAACATGATTCTATTATGGTAGTCGTCAATACATTGACTAAATAAGCACACTTTATGCCAGTACATATGACCTTCGGGACTGCAAAAATAGCTAATATTTTCATGAAAGATATCTTCAGACTTCATGGCATACCAAAACTGATAGTTTCAGATAGAGATGTGAAATTTACTTCCAACTTCTGGAAGGCCTTGTTTGGAGGCTTGGCATCCAAGTTGAACTTTAGTATTGCATACCACCCTTATACATGTGGACAAATGGAAAGGACCAATTAGATTCTAGAGGATCTGCTATGGATGTACGTTATGGATGAGCCCACTTAGTGGGAACAATTCTTACATCTAGTTGAGTTTTCCTACTACAAAAATTATTAAATATCTTTCAAAATGAGCCCATTTGAGGCCATGTATGGTAGGAAATGCCATACCCCACTCAGTTGGATCCAACCTAAGGATAGGTTAATTCTTGGGCCAAATATTTTGTAGCAAATGGAGTAGACAATAAGGAGAATTCAATAGAAATTTATTAAAACAACCCAAGATCGAGAAAAGAGCTATGCAGACAAAAATAAGACACACAAAGAGTTTTGGATTAGGGAAAATGTATATCTGAGGGTTCAACCTTGGAAAATTACTCTTACAATAGGAAGTGGTGCTAAATTAGCACCATGATTATGCAGGCAGTTTAAAATTTTAGACCAAGTGGACCCAGTAGCATACTAGTTGGCTCTACCTAACAAATGATGATGAGTTGATCATTAAGGATAGTCATGTAATTAAATAAATAAATTTTAGAATATATCTAGAAATTATGGAGCTGGACATACTGGAGTGAAAGATGCCTGCCCAAAACTAAAGCAAATCAAATTTGAATTAAAATCCTAAACAAAATAATATATAACAATAATATATATATATATATAATATATATATATAATATATATATAGTAAATTGGGATAAATATCGAGAGAAGCATTGTAGGGGATGAAAGCAAGATTTTTAGGAAAAAGTAAAGAATTCTAAACTAAAGAGGTAAAAATCCTCGAAAGGCAAGATGTTGTCAAGGAAAAACAGGTGGGATAAATAATGCTAAAAAGGACATTATGTAAAATCAGTAAGAGGTTACTAATTTTGGCAAGACATCTTAGCTCGGGGGAGTGGGGGGGGGGGGGGGGGGGGGCAGAGGTCGGTCAAAGGTTGGGTGGATTGGTGTGGTCCAGGACACAATTCCCATATTTGTTTCTGGTTATAGGTTTATTGTTGATATAATTGATCTTATTGCATTATTCAACAAAATATAAATCTAAGATCACTGTAATTGATAGGTAGAGAAATGAATCAACTGTAGGTATCTTATAAAGATTTGTATCAATCATTTTCGGTATGAAATTGCATTATTAGCTAACTTACTGCTAAAAATAATGGCTAGGAAATTATGATAGGGATTTCATAAACTATTTGGGATTTTTTTGCTATTTTCAAAAAGTTTTACCTTGCGACATTGGATAGAATTGATTCTAGTATAGAATTAATTGTCATTAAAATTAGGATTACTGTAGAATTACTTGTTATGTGAATCTAATTCAAAACTTACTATAGAATTTCTTAGATATATGAATCCATTCCAGAATTTCTATAAAATTATTGATACATGATTTTATTTCAGAATTGTTGCATAAGTACTTGATGTAGGTGTACATTTCAAAATAATTATAGAATTCACTAGTGCACAAATATAGTCCAAAATAAGGGTATAATGGTTTGAGGCATGAATATATTAAACATAGATTTGAGAAAATGTAGAAGGGAAGTATACATGTATGGATGCATGCATGATATATGGTTGATTAGAACAGAAAAAAGAAAATAATTATCCTATATTATTAAGAATTGAATAGTAGACTTAGTTGGTAGTGGAGAAGTGCAGTTGAACAATCTCAACTCACATAGATAGGAAACATTATTCTTCCCTTTGAAGCACCCTCCTTGAGGTAGATTTACTACTCTCATTAGTAGGCTAATGAAACTAAAGGACGCATATAATGTAAAGTTGATTTTAGGCAAGAGAAGCTATGATCTTTTGGCAAAGTAAAATCTAGATATAGAAAATGAGCTTTAAGGAAATGAATTAGAGAATAAATTGGTTAACTTAGAATTATAGTAGGATTACAATTAAAGGTAGTTACGAAAGAATAATGATTTTCTTTGAAGATAGTTAAGTTACTCTGAAAAAAGAAAAAAGAATATGTTTGCATAGAATCTCTATGCAACGGAGACGTAAGTTGTCATTAAGTGGCACTCACGTCCTTAACCCAATTAGCAACTTAAATTAAGTGTAATATTTACTTCCATCTCATTCCCAGAAAAGAGTGGAAACCTCTACGTTGGACAAGCATACGTAGAGGCATAACTAATTCAATCTGTCAGAGTTAACAGGAGCAACGAACCATGTTCTAACAACTTCCATGGGATCATGTTGAATTCTTAAATATTTTAAGAGTACCTAGATGGTACATTCAAATCAAAAGTAAAAAGGTAAAAATAGAAAAAAAAATAGAATCTATGTCCGTGCTTTAAAAAATATGGCCCACGGGTTGAATTAATCACCAGTGAAGAAAATTGTTAAAATTCTCATAGCAAACTCATTACTAAGAAATCTTCGTCAAGTCAAATAAAGAAATGTATATTTATTAGTAGTGAGGTGAATAATCGATTACATTCCTGAATAGTAAGGTGGATGTCAGAAAACAAATCATCAAGTAAATTCTTTCTTTCATTCCTATGCAGCAAGACTATTCCGGTAAGCTTCTTATTAATCAAAGTATTAATATACCCTCTTGAAAAATCATACAATGATATAATCCTCCCATTAAAAAATTTAATCTAAGACTATCATTCCAAGTTGCACAAGTGAGGGAAAAAAACATAATAAGGAAAACCGAAAGTAAGCCAACAGTAGAAAATAATTGTTACTTAATATTGTATGCAGATTATGGTTGCAATCCAAAGGTAACATACGTAAAATAAAAACATGAGCCGATTGATGAATAAAATATGAAAACCCATGACCATAAATAAAAGTTGAAAATGGGATTATTCACAAATATCCATGAATGACATAACATTTGTCTAGCAAAGGTTCTCCATAAATTTACATGAACAATATAACATTCAGGAACAAACTCAAATCCTCATAAATATACATGAACGATATCACCTTCAGCAAATAACTCAATAGTCATCTTGCAGACGAGGCATTGATAAAGTACTATCACTATTCAGAAACAAAAACACCAATGAAAGCTTAAAACCATAAGAAAGGGTACATGATATGTCCCACATAATAATCTTGTGGACACTCAACAACACCGTACGAAATAGGGGTGTGCTTGGCACCCTCACCTCAAAAGGATAGGGAATTCAATTATAATATTAACATGGAAAATATTTTTTTCAAGTTGCAGTAAGACGACCTTAGAGGAAGGTGAATGATGTATGACCAACCTAGAAAGCATATGAGTACCAAGTTAGGGCATGCATAACCACATGCAGAAATGCACCATAACTAGGAAGGAGGAGTAGTGGGATGCTTGTGTGCAACCAACACGAGAATGAAGGCATTAGTGTCAAAATAGCTCACTATGCAAAACTTAATTTTTCAAAAAAAAATAAAAACAGAGAAAGCGAGAGGGGTTAATCTCACCTATCCAAATGGCGTTGAATCAAGACTGGGCTATAGCTAAGGCCATGGATAGGAAGAAAAAAAACCAGGCACAACCACAACAGTTCTTAGTAAAGGCATTAAGAAATCATGCATGAGACTGTAAATCAACCACTATATTGTAAAGAAACATCCCTTACCATGACAGTGAGGTATTAAGGATTCCTCCATGGCTTGGTTCCATAAGTGATGCCAACCTTTGGGGGGGTTTGAATATCGGACCTGTGCACCAAACATGAACAGAATAGAAACCAAGTTAAATTTCCATTTTCAATAGAAGTAAATGAAACTATAAATTCACAAAACCCAACATGGTTTTACCTGACTGAGGAAGAACGATGGATATCAGTCCGCCACTCCAAAGTTGGCCACTATCGCAAAATCCAAAGAAGGGAGTTTAGATCACTGGCCGCAGAGTCATGAGGCTATGTTGATCAAGCTATAATGTGCCCAGGAAAAGGGTTCTAGCAAAGTCATAGCCGAATATGTGAACACAGGGCAACGTGGCCAAGACCTTCCTCTTTCCGTAGCAAAACAACGAACAAAATGAACCAAACGCTGCCAATTTGGAAGGTTCAAGTAAACAAAGAAAACCTATGTCATTAATGCCTGGTAGGAGATCTCCACCATGAATGTATCATTGTCTCAGGGAAAGGGAAGCCATAAGACTATGATAATTGTTCACTTGATTCAGGATGGGTGATGAAGGGTTTCACGTGGTCTGGTATGCGTGGGGTAAGGGGAGAGGTTGGTGCAGAGTACAGGTCACCAACTGTAACCTCAACCCCAAATGAGATACATACACTATACCCTCCCTCCAAACCTATGTGCACTAAATGTAAACATTAATACCAACAAAGATAGCATAGGAGAAAACCAAAAGCAAGGGAATTCACATATGGCATGGTATTTATATTAGTCAACGAACTATAATAATGGTTTATATTAATATTGAATTAGTAAATTGAATTTACCAAACATTTATAACCATAAGAGATATGAATGGGAATTAGAAATATCTATACGATGTAAAGATAATATAGAAATGAAAGAAGGAGTGAGAGTATACCCAAGGGGTTATATAGATAATGCAATTGAGTCATTTAATATATAGCTCAGAATTTATTTTTTCTAGAATAATGTGGGGGATAAAAAGTGTTGCAGGTTCGTATGTGACATTGAACACAAATGAGAGTGTCCCCTAAGGGGGAGGGTTCTGGTGCAGGCTTGGTGAAAATTCCATGTAATAAAAGTTTAAAATAATAACCACGGGTGATGGGGTAATTATTCCAAGCTAAATGTTGGGCAAGACATCCTAGAGGGTGTTCATTTGGTTTATTATGGATAAGGAATTTGTCAAAGTAAATAGCTAAGGATTTAGAAAGGCAAAATGACATTTTTAGCACATTTGTTTATGAAAATAATGGAAACTAGGAGAACAGGGAGGTGAAAGGTCACAGGTTGCATGTGAGGAGGAAATTGAAGGAAAATAATGGAAAACGAAGGAAATAGAGGCCTCATTAATAAAAAGGTTTACGAGGATTAGTTGGTAACCTTTTGTGAGTTCAATTTTGGTTCTCCCTCATTATTCTCTCTCTCTCTCACTCGCTATTGAAAACTTAGAGTTTTCTTGGAGCACTTGGGAATTGGATCAAGAAAGACAAAGAAGAGAAAAGGAAGCGAAGATCAAGCAAGAAAAAGTAGGAACAAGCAACTACAACAAGATTATTTATAGGTATTGATTTTCATGTGTGATTCCCTTGCTATATTTGCAATGCATGGTATTGCATATGGTTCTTTTGTTGTTATGGCATAGGTTTTGTGAGGTGTGACAGTGTTTTCGGGCTAGCCTTGCCATTTCTTGATAGCCTTGATGAGATGTGTTCTCACACTTCGGTTGAGCTAGATTTTCGAATGGATTTGAAGCTGAGTGGGGTGGATATATGAAATAACAAACACATGGCCTAGTAATTGTTGAACCGGACTATGTATCACGGAAAACCAACTGGCCTAGTAAGCCTTGAGCCAAACGGTGTGTTTGGTAAAGCCAAGAATTTTTTCTTTTGTGGGCCTAGGAATCCTTGCCGATGAATGGCAGGATATATGGTAAAGCGAAGAGGTGGATTTCTCTCCATTTGGAATAGTATTCTTGGGATGGGATGTATGGTAAAGCCTAGAGGGTGGGTCTTCGTGTAGAAACTAGTGATCCCTAGATCGAACTATGTATTATGGTAAATCCTAAGAGACTAGGAGGAACTCAAATTCCTCAGGGTGTAGGTGGAGAACTCCGATAGCATCTATGCTTGTTTTGTTCTTTTCGATTGTTTATGAGTCCCACATTCATGATTGGAATATGGCATGGGGGTGGCTGAATGAAGAGATATTTGGCTCAGCCAATCTATGGTCAGGGGGAACATGGTAGTCCCATCCTCAATTGGCTTCTACATTCATTAATGATAAATTCGTCCCTTTGGTTTTCATGTGTAAATGTACTAGTTTATATGTTGATTTTATCACTGATATATTTATGGTATTTCTATTGTTACTATGTTGGTTATGTATATGTTTTAGACAATGACTATGTATGACTCTAATGATGTTTTTACTTGTAAATGAATGGACAATGTTTCTATAACCGAATAGGTGATAATGCAGCAAATGACATGAGGGAATACTGGTTCTTAGCAATTCTCAGATAAGTACAAGATCCTTATGCTTAAATCTTTTGTTTACACCTGTAGATTACATGTTTGTGATATGTTTGAAAAAATGCCTATCATGGCTAGTAGGGGTCTAATTAAGTGCGTGTTTAACTAATTTATTTTACATCACTGTTTCCCTATTATTTTACTGCTTTCAAGATGTCATTCCATTCTGGGGAGTGACCTGTGCTCTGGGCCTCAAAACGTGGCACAAATAATGTGACGGTCACACATAACTTGAAAAAATGGTCCCTGGATGCTAGCTTGTAGGTCTATGAGAGCTTCCAAAGGTCCTTGGACACTAGCATGCCCATAGCATGAGAGCGTCTAGGCATCAAGTGATCAAAAACTTTAGTGGGATGTAGGGGCAAGCTGCTTGAAGTGTTGGCATGATTCTCAGGGTCTTGTAGTTGATGTGGAATTTTTGTATGTTGTGTTTCCATCGATTCCATTTCCTTAAGGTCACATAGGAGGTTGAATAAAATTACAATAGCCTCTCGTAACATGTGCACCCTGGCTGGTCGGTTACTTGGGTAGATGTGGGAGGAGAGTGGTACACTCACTAACCCCACCCAAGGCAGAGAGCTTCCTTCTTTATAGATTATATTGTGTCCACTATTAGGATCATAATTAGCTATGAGAATCTATCTATTCTTAGGTTGTCCAAATTGAGAGCCTCACATAACAAATTACAATAGTATACTATGAATAAAATAATGTTACAATAATATATTCAATAGTGGGATACAAATAATAGAAATTCATAAATATCACAACCGAATTAGTGGTGTCATCAAGAAGTATTTTCCTTTCTAGCACATTGGTCTAGATTGACTACGATTGTCTAACAGCCCATGTTGACTCTTGTCGGTTTTCTTGGGAAAATAAAGTAATGTGACTAGAGTATTAGCATTGTGACAAAGATATCAACATAATCTCATCTTGGAATATCAACATCACTAAACCAACAGAAACAACATAGCATACAAACAATTATACTCCAACAAGCCAAAATATCTAGAAACAACTCGTTTGTCAATATTATTAATAAAATCATTCAAAATAGTTAACATCTTATCGAAATACAACAAAACTTGCATTAAATAAGGCAACATAAGAAGGTGGTATACATTAATAAGAAAGGAGATGAAAGGAGTAAAAAATTATGGCTTAGAGTGGTAAATGTGGTTGAAATGATGGAAAAATTAGGGTAAAAATAAAGCCAATTCCACATCCCAACAACATGCTCACACAAGCATTTTCAGCAGCCTTAAACACAGTAACAATAGTTATCACTAGACAAATCCAACCCTTGAGCCAACTCTAGTGACCAACCAACCCCAATTTCATTGTTGTTGTGCACATATATAGTAGTTAATCCATGTCCCTTCACACAATTGAGAGAGTGCACCACCTTGGCTCCTCATTGCTATTTCTTCCATAATTATCTCCTCCATTTGTGATGGTGTGGAATGATGACAACCTAGCCATTTTATTTTTTTCTCCTCACAAATGAAAAGTAATAATTGTTGTGAACTCCAATTCGACTCTAATCATGTCACTTAAAAAAAAATGTTAGGGAATGGATTTTCTAAGTTTCGATTGATTCCAACATTATATTCAATAGGGTATGGTTATTTACGGTGTTCAAAAAAAAAACAAATTCACTCAAACTACAATCTATTGAGTTCCCTTTCTTCTAGCGTATTTAATTAAACTTTACTAATAATTAGAGACTACTAAAATAATGTTTCAATCAATTTTGGTTTTCCAACATTGGATTCATAGCAACATTTTATGTTAGAAAAGATGGGTAAAAATAGGGGGATGTTACAAAGTACACCCCCTTAAAAGAATACCATGCTTGATGTTCTATAAACAGAGAGCATCAACAAAAAATGAGCTTTATAGTTACATCTCTCTACATCCATTTAAATATAAAACATAAATGGATAAAGCACTGTCATTTTATCAACGTGCTCCTTGGTTGCTTCCTCTAGTCCATAGTGCTTCCATTGCACCTAGACCTACTCTATTACTCTATTCTATGAAATGGCCTAGCTCCAGTCTAGGACAAATAGTGGTTCTAGTTGGAACTCTCCCTCATATTCCACTTGTATCACAAACTAATCAATAACATGATTAGTGTCACATACATACTTTTTATGCAAGGATATATGAAATATGTTGTGTGCTTTCACTATGGGTGTGTTCTAGCAGCTACAACAACCCTCCAAAATTTTTCCTTAGCCTATTTTGGAGCCTCCGTACCAAACTTACACTACACTTTGTCTTAATTCATCAAGTACTCAAGTTTTAAGTGTTTTCCTCACACAAAGATAGCCTATCGATCACAGTTGCTCCATTCCCCTCATAGGTTGCTCACCCAGACTTGGTCTAGCTACAAGTTGAGCAGCTTCCCCTTGAAAATTATACATTTCTGGAGGGAAACCAACCTTCCCTCTAGGAATTGTGCCATCTTCTCTGACAGCCTGCTCGACTCCTGGATTGAGAAATCCTACCAGCCAACCCTCCCAGCAAGATTTGGGTAAATTTTCCCAGTAGTAGATTATTAAGACTAGGATTTGTGCAAATTTGGGCAACATTCAGCTACTCTGCAAAGAAATTGCACAAATCTCTTGGGGAGCCATCCCATATCCCAACCAGAAAT
This sequence comes from Pinus taeda, assembly GCA_000404065.3. NCBI lineage: Eukaryota > Viridiplantae > Streptophyta > Pinopsida > Pinales > Pinaceae > Pinus > Pinus taeda. The sequence continues at coordinate 43,437 of APFE031459488.1, read as the reverse complement.
GTGCATTTTTCTCTAGCAGTCGAGCAGTCTCTTGCATTGGCAGCTGAGTTGACCAGTTCCCTCTGGGACTGAGAAAAACAAACTTGCATGCATGGGTTGCTTCTCCCCAGGTAGAATGCAAAGCCATACCTTGTTTCAGGGATCTATGTTTAGCATTCAGAGGTTACATGCAAGGAGCAATTCCGTAACCTCCTATGAAGTGTCGCTTCCACTAGAATCCCGACATGCATGTCACAACCTTGATGTTATTGAAACTCATCAATTGGATGCTACATAGCTCATTCCTCGCATAAACTGTGCAGCTATGACATCCCACATCAAATCTAGGAGCAATCGGCACATTCAACTCAACTATTTTGGGGTAAGCCCGCTTCACATGCCTTGTGCTGCATTTCAGTCACTTTCTATGTTTTCACTTGTAGGAGTATTGTTTGCTTGATTTCTTTGAACGATTGATATCATTTACATATATACTATCTTTTCCTATCTCTGTTTATGTTTTCGTTGCTATCTCACTGTTGTCGCATGCATGAATCTGTTTTGCATAGATGTTCGCCCCATCAGTGAACTGCCTCACCCACATGCATGTTGATCTATTTGTTGCATCTTTCATTCATGTTTTTCATGCATTGTCAATCACTTATGATGTCACTTATTGTTGCCATGCATTCACTGACTTACTTGCTTTCAGTCGCCCATCAGAGTGTTGGACCAACCTTGGCCGAGGCTCTGTGTTCATCAAGGCTACATTTCACAATCTGGGAAAGGAAGGCTCACCTTCCTCTCCAGATTTGCACATTCCTACATGACACTAGACTCTAGGACTGTTTTGCAAATTTTTGGAGGACAGTGGCTACTTGGCCCAAGAAATTGCGCAAATTTGTCCCTAGGCCAATACTCCTTCCTAGCTGGAATTATGCATTCCACAATCCCAACAGTCAGCAGCGAGACTGGACTATGCATTATGATGTTCCAACAGTCAGCCAGTCTCCTAGTAGCCCAAACTGTGCCCTGAGCAGTCCTGGTAGTTGGTCTCCCGACCTCCCGACCAAAATTGCGCAACCTTCATGATCATTCACGTAGGTACTTTACAAGTTAGTTCACATGTTCCTTTTGGTTTTTGACTAATAGATTGCTTGCTATGAGCTTTTCCATGTATCTAGGTATCGTAGGTGTTCATTTGTCTCTGAGAAGTACATGTACAATGGTTTCCAATAGAGAAGAGATGAGGACATTGTTCAGAGCATGCTTGGAGATGCAGTCGATCAAGTGTCTATAATATTGCTTACTCACGAAAACATTAGGTTGTTCATAGATAAGGACATCAAGTGGCAACATCACAACAAGCAACATCATGAAAAACAACTAAAGAAAACATACCAAATGCAATGAATGCAAGAGGAGGGTTGTTTATAACACAGAGGCAGAATAAGGTCGTAAGCTTAAGCAAGTCTTTTGATTAGGAAAGCAAATTTGGAGACTCGAGCTATGGAGTGATGATGTGACATGAAGATTGCGCAAAGGTAGAAGATGGGACAAAGGAGTTGCATGTGTTGAAGTAGCAACTTAGGATGAACATGAAGCTACATAGATAGATGAATGAGTTACAATAGGAATAGGAACAATAGTGGGAGAAACATGCACTCACTGATGAAACTGAGCCCCTACAAGTTAGGATCCATCTTGGCAGTCAATACAAGGGAGACATGGTGAGAAATATTATTGATCAAATCCAAGGGATTCAACAGCATGCATGTCATTGAGTGCATGCATGCAATCCAACCCATTCAACACACTCACCAAGACAAAGACAATAAGCAATTCCAACTGGGCCTGAACATGTACTTCGGTAAGTTGATGCGCATGACCACCAGCAGACACTTGGAGATCGACACAGACACTATGCATTAGTGTGTTTCCAGTTCAAGTGTACCAAAGAAGACCATGCATATCTTAGCAAACGAATTGGATGAAGGGGACGAACCAATGCAATGGTTGCAACAGAGGCAAGAGTTTGCTTCAGCAAGATGTCACCATGAGGTGCATGCACACCATCACAGACAACCAAGCTTGGCATCCGCTCACCACCTTCACCATGTAAAAAAGTTGGTCTCATCATAGCGGACCGAGTGCGAGTGATGTCTTGCAAGGCTTGCTCGAGCCATGTTTTCTCACATGAGTACAAGTGCATTGTAATGTTGGGTCATGTCAAGTGTAAGTCAAGTGTCAATGGTTGGATGTAACAGTCATAGAGTAGGTGAAGAGGGATGAGGGTATTTGGAGTGACACAAAGGGGAATGTCAAGGGCCACCCCACCCTTTGCTATGAATAGTCCCTCATAGCTCATTGTATAAGCTTTTGGTCAGCCGAGCTTCTACTAAGACTATTTTGAAAAAGGATAGGATAGTATTGTAATGTGTCATGGCTTCTCCACTGCACGTAGCTAGTACATCTTTTTTGAGGAGTAGGGAGATGTGGTTGTAATGTTCCACTATTAGGGCTAGCCAGTTTACATGGATGTACTGTATGATTGTGACTTACACTTCTTTATATAATAAGAGCCAACACATTTTCATGCATATGTTGTTATTGTCATTGGACTACTCAGGTTGCTTTAATGATATATGTTGTTTAACTTATGTACTTGTGTATGAAATGATTCACATGCAATTATATGAATCTTGTTGTTAATGTGTTGCATATGTTGTTAATGTTGTTGTCGTCTGTGTCGATGGCTCTGCTGAACATTAGATATACCTTTCACTTCAACCTTTCCATGAAAACCATTGCACTCATCTCAGATTGATCTGCAAGTGTTGTACATGCTATCTTACCTTATATGATGTGATTGCCGCATCCGAGAGGAATGCTACGTTGGAAGCTATGCACATCCTTTGGTCTGTGTGTTCCTAGCTGAGTTCGGATTGATCCCTTTGAACTTGGAACTCACCTTCACCTCTTTCCCCTTTCTAAGTGTTGGAACCTTTCATACAACTTCCTTGACTCACTGCATTAGTCACACCCTTGTTGCTGATAGATTTATTCTACTTGCTTCTGTGTGACATCATGGTCAAGGCATTACCTTACGACCCACTATTGGGACTCCTACACCAAACGGTCTAAGGTTTAATTGGGACTTCTTACCAAGGAGATCCTCTTGACATGTTGGCGGGTCCAGCACCATCAACATTTATGGCTCTAGAAGGAGGGCCTGATGGAAAGCTGTGTCCTCTCATCCAGTTTTGAACCTTTGCATATCTTTCATGGAGTATTGTACTCTTCTTCCCCTGAGGTGTTTTTTGAATCGTGAAGATGTCTCCATCTTGAGGAAACTTTTAGATCTCTTGTCCACTCATACATATGATGGTGAAGGTGAAGTGGCCTAGCCTGAGCACTTGTATAACTTTCTTTTCATGATTTATGAGGAAGATGAGTTTTCTAATGAACAGGCCGGTTTTTTTCTTGCATACACAATTTGTTAATCTCCATTTCATTGGGTGCTCAGCCTATCGCTAACATGTGTAGTCATTTGAGTAATTTAGTGATCTCATTGAAGACACATTCTATCATGTTGATCCAGAATATCTTGACTGGAAACTGTTACAACCGTGGAGGTATCCACATGAATCTGTTATTGATTTTTGGCAGCACTTCCATGACTTACAGTTTCAAGCTCCAAAGAGCCAGATGAAATTTTCTTATCTTTGGGACGAGTTCGAGTATTGCCTTAAGAAATATTCTTATCCCAAGAGGAATATTGATATCAATCCTCGGTCAACATTCTTCATTGATGGAACTGCACAATCTCATGTGGGAGCATGCACTGTCTCAACTGACTGCCTACCTCCCTCTCATTCAGTAGCTTCAACATTCCCTATTGATTCTTAGGATCATGCTCACACATCTGTTCATCCTTCACACTCTACCAACATCACTCCACTTGATTTTCATGCAGATTTGGTTGTGATTCCTTCGAGTTCTCATATGCATTCTTTTCTTTGACCTCCATCTTCTCACTCAGGTGTTCCTTCGAATGACGTTGTCTTGTGTTTTCCCGTTCTAGACTCTCCACTTATTGTGAAGAGGAACAACCCATTGATGAGTCAGTGTTGTGCAACCAACAGGTGTTGTCATTCATGAAGAGTATGAGTGGGAGCTTGAACATCAAAACTTGGCGAAGGATGACTCCCTTTTATTTGAGTGCCCTCTGTTATTTCCTAATCTCTTTGGTGGGCCTCCCATCTATGATTTTGCATGTGTATCTTCTTCCATGGATGCACCTACTATTGATCACTGATAAGACTCACTGGATATTAGTCCATCATTCAGTAATGGAGATGATAAGTTACATGTTCAAAATCCACTTGATCCTTCATCTATCTTTTCCAGAAACATAGAGGATGAGTTTCTTCACTTTTCATCTACCCCTCTATGTGATTCATCCAACCATGAGGATGTTGACCAACATCCTAAATTTTCTGATCTTAGTTGTTGTGATCTCTTCACCTCATCTTCTGATAATGATGTTGATTCATTGATTGTTAATTCATCTAAGCCACTGGTCTATGAAGATCCATCTATCAATGAAGTTGAAACCCCACAGGCCGTCGAGGCACTTCAGCTCGAGCTTATGGTTATGTCAGGCCCTTGTTCATGAAATTGCTTTCGTTCCCGATCATGAAATTGTTAAAATAGTCAAGGCTCCTCATCACTCATCTATATGCACTCAAGATCAATCCAACACTTAGATTTTACTTCCTCCACTCAAACTACATGATCCCATTTCTCATGCATTGGAGGAGTCTTACATTTCAAGTACTCGTGCGCAATGCAAGTTATCTTCATTTCTTTCATTTGCTTGCATGTCACAGTCAAGAGTATTCTTATGCTTGAAAGTTTCATGTAGTGTCGCACAACACCATGATAAGTCTGTGGACTGCCCGTCATGCACATGCACTCACATATGTCCCGTGGGCACTTTGAATCACAAAGAGTGGTTTTCTTCATTGTTAGATCTTTTTTTCTTGCTGGTTCGCACAACTGGGTTGCTCACGGACTAACCCTTCACAAAAATGGGTCTACCAATGCCCCAGTGGTTGCATTTGAAGTATCACTTCACGTGATCAGGCCCATGTATTCGTATTGTTTGCTTTTAGTTGTTTGCTTGCATGCTTGTTTGCTTACGTGCTTTGTTTGCTTGTTTGTTTTCTTTCTTATTTGTTTACTTGCTTTGCTTTCATTTTTTCTTCTACTCTTGCTTTGCTTTGTTGATTGTTAGTTCATTCGCTTGTTTCTTTCATAGGTTATTTTTGCATGAAACCATGTATGACTCTTGAAGCGAGCTAGCTGAAGTAAAAAAGGGCTTGTACAACTATCACTACTTGGTTATCTATCATCTTTCCTTTGTATGATGAGCTTCTCACTTTTAGTCCATGATACATCAAATGAAAATACGTATTGTTCGAAGTGAACCTTGGTGTAAACACAATGCTTCCATGTTAACTAGTGTCACCTTCTCTAGTTGATTGTTTTTGGGTTAACCCTTGTCAACTTAGTTAAGTAGAGTAAGGTGAGGGGGAAAACCTTAACGGGCACATCAGAGATATAATAAACTACTTCTTTGATGGAACAACCTTTTCTACTCTCAATAAGTCGGGATCCCTCTTCCGCCTTTGAAATGAATAAGTGTTATGCGCAGTGAAAATAAAAAAATGAAAAGTAAAAATAAAATAAAAATCAAAAATGAATAAGGCGAAAGAAGAGAAAGGCTTCCTGCATAGGGAGGTGATGCAAGTAACTCCGTTAGGGTACTGACTAGGCTCACTGGTAGTAGAGCCATGCTTGTGTTCCTATGTGACTCCACTGGGGTAGTATCCAGGCTTGCTGGTAGTGGAGAAACACCAGAGATGAAACTAGGACTTTGATGACTATACTTCTTGTGTACCTATATACCCCTCAACCCTAATTAAAACAACTATGTTTCCTTGGCTTGGAATGTGTGTCAATCGACCAAGAGTCTAGCAGATGCTACATCTTACAGTCAAACTAGTGTGAAGCCAAGATGAGCTGAGCACTGTAGAAAACTTTTGGAGGTGTTAGACTTTCTTTTCATGAACAAGGTCCATTCAGAGAGCTGGAGTTCTACCAGTGTCTCACCGAGTGTTATAGTGGCTACAACCACCCTCCAATATTTTTCCTTAGCCTGTTTTGGAGCCTCCCTACCAACCTTACACTTCCCTTTGTCTTAGTTCATCAAGTACTCAAGATTAAAGTGTTTTCCTCGCATAAAGGAAGCCTTTCGATCATATTTGATCCATTCCCCTCACAGGCTACTCACCCAGACTTAGTCTAGCTACAGGCTGAGTAGCTTCCCCTTGAAAATTGTGCATTTCTGAGGGCAACTAGCCTTCTCTCCAGGAATTATACAATCCTCTCTGACAACCTGTTGGGTGCAAGGATTCCGCAATCTTGCCAGCCAACCCTCCCAACAAGATATGTGCAAATTTTCCTAGTAGTAGGCTATTCAACCCAGGATTTACTCAAATCTAGGTAGCAATCAACTGCTCTGCCTAGAAATTGCAAAAATCGCCTAGGTAGCCAACCCAATTCCTAGCCAAAAATGCCAATTTTTCTCCAATAGTCTCTTACATGTGCAACTGAGTTGACTGGTTCCCTTCAGGACTAAGAAATACATACTTGCAAGCATGGGCTACTTCTCCCAAGGTAGCATGCAAAAGGCATCCCTTGTTTCAGGGATATATGTTTAGCAGTTGGAGGTTACATGCAAGGAGAAATTATAAAACCTCTCACCCAATGTCGCTTCCACTAGATTCATGGCATGTGCATCACAACTTTGATGCTATCAAAACTCATCAACCGGATGCTTCAGATCTCATTCCTCACATCAAACTTGTATCTCTAACATCTCACATCACATCTAGGAGTAGTCGGTACATTCAACTTAGTTGTTTTGGGGTAAGCCTGCTTCCCATGCCTTGTGCTGCATTTCTGTCGCTTTTTGTGTCTTCACATGTAGGAGTACTATTTTCGTGATTTCCTTGAACACTTTCTGTCATTTACATATATACTAGCTTGTCCTAGCTCTGTTTTAGTTTACATTGTCATCTCACTGCTGTCACATGCATGAAATTGTTTTGCATGGACATTCGCCCAACAGGTGAACTACCTCACCCACATGCATGTTGATATGTTTGTTGAATCTTTCATTCTTCTTTTGCATGCACTGTCAATCACTTCCATTGTCACTTAGTGTCCCCATGCATTCATTGACTTACATGCTTTCAGTTGCCCATCGGTGAGTCGAGCCAACCTTGGCCTGGGCTTTACCTTCACCAAGGCTAGATTGCACAATTTGGGAAAGGAAGGGTCACCTTCCTCTCCAGATTTGTGAATTCCTACCTAGCACTAGCCTCCAAGACTATTTTTCACATTTTTGGAGGACAATGACTCCTTGGCCCAAGAAATTGCACAAATTTTTCCCTAGGCGTGCATTCCTTCCCAGCTGAAATTTCTCATTACACAATCCCAACATTCTGCAACCAGACTGGACTATGCATTACACTTTTCCAGTAGTCAGCCAGTCTCCTAGTAGCCTAGCCCGTGCCTTGAGCAGTCTTGGTAGGCAATCTCCTGACATCCCGATGGAAATTTCGCAACCTTCATGATCATTCACCTAGGTATGTTGCAAGCCAGTTCTCATGTTGGTTTTGGTTTTCGACTGATTGATTGCTTACTATGAGTGTTGCCATGTCTCCAGGTATTGTAGGTGTTCATATACCTCTTAGAAGTACAGGTATGATGGTTTCTAGGAGAGCAGAGATGAAGACACCGTTCAGAGCATGATTGGGAATGTTGTCTATCAAGTGTCTATGAGCTTGCCTACTCACGAAGACATCAAGTTGTTCGTAGAAAAGGACATCAACCGACATCATCACAGTTGTTGAAGACAACATACCAAATGAAATGAATTCAAGAGGAGGGTTGTTGACAACACGGAGGTGGAACAAGGTTGTAAGCTCAAGCAGTTCCATTGATTATGAAAGAAACTTTGGAAGATCTGGCTATGGAGTGATGGCGTGACATGAAGATTGCGCGAAGGTAGAAGATGGGACAAAGAAGGAGTTGCATGTGCTGAGGTAGTGACTCAAGAAGAACATGAAGTTGCATAGACATATGAATGAGGTACAATAGGAACAGGAACAATAGTGAGCACAACATGCACTCACGGATGCAACTGTGGTTGTACAAGTTAAGGATCCATCCTAACAACTGACAGAAAGCAGACATTGTGAGTAGTGTTGCTGATTGCATGCAAGGGATTCAACAACATGCATTTCACTGAGTGCATGCATGCAATCCAGCCCATTCAACACACTAACCAAGGGAAGGCAAGAATCAAGCCCAACTGGGGCTAAACATGTACATCGGAAAGTTGATGAGCATGACCACCACCAAACACTTGAAGATCACCAGAGACACTATGCATCAGTGTGTTGCCAGTTGAACCGTACCTAAGAAGACCATGCGCATGTTATCAAATGAAGGCACTGAAACAATGCATTGGTTTCAACGGAGGTAAGAGTTTGCTTCAGCAAGACATCACTATGAGGTGCATTCACACCATCACAGATGACCAAGCTTGGGATCAGATCACCACCTTTACCATCACAACCATGTCAAAGAATTGGTCTCATCACAGTGGACCGAGTGTTAGTGATGTCTTGCAAGGCTTACTCAAGCCATGTTGTCTCACATGAGTACATGTGCATTGTAATGTTGAGTCATGTCAAGTGTCAATGGTTGGATGTAATAGTCATAGAGTAGGTGAAGAGTCATGAGGGTAGTTGAACTATCAGAAAGGGGAATGTCAAGGGCCACCTAACCATTTTCTATATATAGTCCCTCATAACTCATTGTATATGCTTTTGGTCAGCCAAGCTTCTACTAAGACTACTTTGAAGAAGGCTTGCACAATATTGTAACGTGCCTTGGCTTCTCCACAACACAGAGCTAGTACATCTATTTGGAGGAGCACGTAGATGTGGCTGTAATGTTCCACTATTGGGACTAGCAGGTTTACATGGTTGTATTGTATAATTGTGACTTAAACTTATTTATATAATAAGAGCCATCACATTTTAATGCATACATTGTTATTGTAGTTAGACTCCTCTGGTTTTGCTTTAATGATATATGTTTGCTTAACTTATGTACTTGTGTATGAACTAATTAACATGCAGTTATATGAATCTTGTTGTTAATGTGTTGCATATTTTGTTAATGTTGTCACTGTCCATGTCGACTGCTCTATTAGACATGAGACAAACCTTTCACTTGAAACTTTCCATAACAACTGTCACACTCATCTCGGACCGAGCTGTGAGTGTTTTATGTGTTATCTTACCTTGTATGATGTGACTATCGCATTTGAGTGGAATGCTCGACCAGAAGTTGTGCATATCCTTTGTGTTGTGTGTTCCTAGCTGAGTTGGGACTGATCCCTTTCAACCTGGAACTCACCTTCACCTCCTTCCCCCTTTGAAGTGTTGGAGCCTTTCATATACCTTCCTTGACTCACTACATCAGTAACACGCTTACTGCTGGAAGAGTTATTCTACTTGCCTCTGTGTGACATCGCGGCCAAGGAATTGCCTTACGACCCACCGTTGGGACTCCTACACCAAATGGTCTAATGTATAATTGGTGCTTATTACTGGGGAGATCCCCTTGATGTTTTGGTGGGTCCAACACTATCAACAGGGTGGCAAGGAGAATTTGTAAGCCATTTTCCCCACTCTTTCGAAAATATGAAAGGGTCCAAAAATGTAGGTGCCAACTTACTATAGGATCCCACATTTAGTGAGATCTTCCTTTGTCTAATACAAATATATCCATGATATCCCACTTTAAATTCTATGTGCATTCTCTGTAGGTATGCATATATATTTTGCCTATCCTTTGTTGCTTTCAATTGATGTGTGACGCTAATTATTTCTTAATCCATTTCCTTCAACATATCAAGTGCAAGAACCACTCTATTTACTGTATCATCCTATCTAATGGGGGAATAACACTTTTTTCCTTACAAAACTTTAAAAGATCTCATTTTCAATGACCCTTGATAATTGTTGTTATATGAAAATTCAACCAATGGAAGGAATCATTCCACCATCTTCGCTGATACATAATATACATTCTAAAAATATCCTCTAGAATTAATATCACTCTTTCAATTTGTATACCAGTTTGAGGATGAAAATCTATGTTAAATTCTAAGTGAATCCTAAAGATAGAAAACAATTTTTTCCAAAAATTTGATGTGAACTTGGCATCCCAATCTGAGATGATCTTCTTGGATATGCCATGTAGTATTTTTATAGCACCATTTACCACTCTTGGTATACATGATGCTTTGTTTATGGCCTAGGGCAACCCCTCCTTCCAGACTTGGTCCAAATATATAAAAAAATAGTGTTTTATTCCCTGTATGCTACTTTTCCCTGAGTTAAATGTGTGTACACATGGATCAGTCAATACCCAACCTGTGTATATGTATTAAAACACTTTAACAAGTAAATTTCCGTAATTTTGGGTGGAGTTAATGGGTTTTACTTGTTGATTACCTCCTATTGCCTGTGGCCCAACTCTTTCCCAATTGTTTCCCAGCTAAAAACCTAATTGGGAGAGGTATAAATAGACCTCTATGGGAACGCCTTAAGAGGAGGAGTAGAGATAGATTTATTATACTAAGATTATCCCTAACTGAGTCTGATGAATCCCTATGCCTCATGCACTTCCCCAAGCTTTAGGAAACCCTTGTTTCCATGGTTATAGATATCCTTCCTTTTGCTTGAGATATCATGGTGTCGGTGATGGAAGAAGATTGTTCAAGGCTGGGATAGGACGAATCCAAAGGACGGTTCTGCTTGGAGCTAGAGAAAGACTCAGGTGAATTCTCTCCATGTTATTTATAGCTTACTACAATAAAAGAAATTTTTTCTTGTTTCTGAAATTAACTATGTATATGCATCAAATTATGTTTTAATTCTTATATGAATGTCATTTTGATGTATGATCAATCATTTGTTTGTATGATATAAATTCAATTTCATGAATATGCTTTAATTCTATACTACTATGTATGTTTGAATTGAATGATTTTTAGGTTTGAAGAACATCGGGAGTTGCAGAGGGTCTAAACCTTGTGGGACCTACTTGAACAAAGGAAATCCGGGTATGGTCACTCTTACGTAGTTTGATAGTATAAGCATCTTGCCTGAGCTGTTTGAGTATTTCTTGTTGTAGTTTGTTTCTGCTCTATTGGGGTTCTAACCCAAAGCCCTAGGATGCTTTCAACCGAAACAAATATGAGTATCTCCTTCATGAAAATATGATCTATGTTAATGACCTTCTGGGTGGACTTGACGAGTATGAAGTACATTTCCTTACTCAATTTTTCCACTACCACCGTGATGGCATCATGCGACTCTTTTATTTTTTGTTTTTTAATTTTAATTTTTTCTGCATTTTAGGGTTCCTTTAAAAAAATAAGAAACCTTCTTAAACAAATTATTTTTTAGTATTTTTAATTTAAACATAAGGTGTTTATATATAGTTTTTCTCAATTTAATTATCTTGTAATGTAAATTATTTTAAAAGATATTACTTAATGCCACTTTCGAATTTAGAGACAATAAATTAATGTTGTTTTTATTTTGGGTGATACTAGTCATCAAGAACATAATGTCAACTACTTTGTAATTTTAGTCCCAAAATCAAATCAAATCAAAATAACACACTTGAAGGATGCTTTAAAAAGTAATATTTAAAAAAAAAAAAAATAGGCAAAATACACAAACTTGAAAAATGCTTAAAAAATGAACAATTGACAAGTAGATAAATAAATAAATGTGATACTTTCTAGATAGGAAGATTTAAAATCTCAAAAGAATCCCCAAAAAATGGAGTTCTACCAATGGAAACACTTTCCAAAATGAGGGTCGAAATCATTGCTAATTAGACCTCTAAAAAAATGAGAAATCAGAAATGTTCTCATTAAGTTGGCAACTCTCTTTCTTCCTCTCTACTTGGGAAAGGAAAAAATTCTTTAGAATTTCATTCCAAAAACTTGACAACAAATTCCTTTTCACATTGTTTCAAACATAAATTGGCATAGCAATGTGATGAACATAACTTGATGTGGCAATATGCCGAAAATTTCCCAACATTGAAATGTGATCTACATAGCTTAGCATCACAATGTGATGAACATGACATGGCATGAAAATGTATCAAACATTGCCCAACTTCTTAGTGTGATGAACATACCTGAACATTGCGATGTGACAAACCTTAACATGGCATCGATCTAACGATGGTTATGATGAAATCCAACATAATTCAGCACTAGAATGTGACAAACCTTACAATGCAATGAATAAAATCTAATGTTGCAATGTGATGAACAAAACCAAATGTTGCTATGACAAAAATTACCAAATGTCACAATGTGAAAAACATAACCCAACATTGCAATGCAATAATGTCACAATGTGGTGAACATAACCTGACATCATAATGTAACGAACATATACATGTCACATTTGAACATAACCCTTTACCAACATCACATTATGATGCAATTCAACATAACCTAACATTGCAATGTCAAGAACCATACAATGTGATCAATATAACTTGACATTATAGTGTTAGGAATAAACCCAAAGATCGCAATGTGACAAACACTACTCAATTTTGAAATATTATTAACATAATCTAACAAGATAATGTGATGAACAAGAATTAATGTTGCAATGTGATAAACATAACACAACATTGAAACGTGAGGAACAAAACCCTTCATTACAATGTAATAAGCACAACCCAACATCATAATGTGATAAAGATATCCCCAATTGCATTTGAAGAGTAACCCTTCATAAACATGACATTGTGATCCAATCCAACATCACCAAACATATAAATGCGGGGATCCATGCAATGTGAGGAATAGATCCTGAGATCACAACATGATGAACTTTACGAATGTTGCAATATGACAAGCATAACCCAAGATCACAATTTGAAAAACAAAACTTGAAATTCCAAGTATTATGTTCATAATGTGACAAACATACCCCCATATCGCATTTGAACATAATGTTACAAACCTATCCTTACATCACATTCAAACACAGTCATTAACCAAGGATTTTTTTTCAGGAAGAAAAAAAACCTCTTGTTATATTATATAAAAGTTTTTTATGATTTGCAATTAAACTAAAATCACCAAAATAGATGATTAACAACTAATATAAAAGATCTAAAACATGTTTAGTATATAACATTTAAATACATGATGTCTTCAAATAAATATATACCCACCTTCCCAAATAAAACAAACACAAAATAAATAACTAGGGTGCAACCACTACAAGAAAAAAGGCCATTGGTGAGGGTCATGCCTATGACAGACCTTTAAGGTCTGTCACCAATGTCACATATCGTGATGGTGTTTAAAAGACCGTTGTTGTAAGTGTATATAGTGATGGTCCTTTAAGTTTTGTCACCAAAGCCATTTTCAATGACACTTTTGGTGAGGGTCGTTAAAGGCCCATCACTAATTCTCCCTTTGTTGACAATTTTGGTGAGAGTCATAAAGGCCCATCACTAGTTCTCTCTTTGGTGACACTTCTAGTGACAATCTTTTATTGATCATCACCAATGATCTTTTCAGTTACTTTTGATGATATTCAATAAATGTTCATCATCATTGATCACAATGAGTTTTTGATGACGCTTCATCCCTGTGATTGAGCTTTAAGGATTGTCACCAATGTCACATATGGTGACAGTTTTTAAAAAATCATTGCTGTAAGTGTATATAGTGATGTTCCTTTAAGGTTTGTCACCAAATCCGTTTTCAATAACGCTTTTGGTGAGGGTCGTTAAAGGCCCATCACTAATTCTTTATTTGGTGCCACTTCTAGTGACGATCTTTTATTGACCCTCACCAATGCTCTTTTTGGTTACTTTTAGTGACGGTATAATAATGTTCATCATCATTGATCATTCCAATGAGTTTTTGATGAAGCTATATATCTATTACTATATTTTTTGTCAAAAGATAACGATTCAAGACCATTATTGTGGATTCCTTTTCATTATGTGTTCAAGTTCATAGTGGTTATAATAGTCAGTAAATTTGTTAAGAATTAATTAGTGTGTATCATTTCCCTCAAGCCATAAGAATATAGTTTTCCTACGAGTCAACACATGATTCATCTCTATTAGGTTTATTATCTGGAAAATTTCCTTTAAATAAAGTTCCACTATAATGTGTAGGAACTATATTATTTAATACATAATCAAGCTCTTTCAATTATATTAATGAGAGAGATCTACCACTCTTATTCATTCATTTCCATGAATTTTTACCTATTGATCCCTTGTGTTTCCTTGGTATTCCCTAACACTCCTTAGCACACACTGGCACACCTTGGCACTTGACACATCTTGGTATGCTTACCTATCATTCTAGCATGCCTTGGAATTACCTATAATACCTTGTCACTCCCTCCTTAGCACACCTAGAACTCTCTGACACTTCATTTCCATGCATTTGAAACTGATGCTCCCTGATGTTTCCCCGACATTTCATCCTCACACTCCCTATCATGCGTTCACACCACACCCTGATACCTGACACATATTGCCATGCCTATAATACCTTGGAATCGTCTAGCATGTGCTAGTACTTCTTGACATTCCCTGCACTACAAGAAAAAAGGACATTGGTGAGGGGCGAAAAATGTCACCATAAGCTCATTGGTGATGGTCAAAAGAGCCTTCGTCACCAAAAATTGAATGTCACCAAAGTTGGCATCGCTAAAATCATAGGTGTTGTAGTGACATTCAAATTCCATCACCAATAGTGATTTATAATGATGGACTACGACCGTCACCATTTCATATGAGCAATAGTGATGGACCATAGCCTCCGTCACCAAAAAACTGAATGTCACGAAAGGTGGCGCCGCCAAAATTATAGGTGTTGTAGTGACATTCAACTTCTATCACAAATAATGATTTATAATGACAAATAATATCCATCACCATTTCATATAAGAAATGGTAATGGACCATAGCCTCCGTCACCAAAAACTGAACATCACCAAATGTGGCATCACCAAAAGTATAGGTGTTATGGTGACATTCAAGGTCTGTCATGAATATTGATTATAGTGATGGATAGTGACCATCACCATTTCATATGAATAACAACGATTTATTGTGATGGATCTTCTATGGTCACCACTATTAGTGCATATATATGGTGACATTCGTTGACCTTCACCGAAAGCTGCATTGCCAAAAGTATAGGTGTTGTGGTGACATTCAAGGTGCATCACGAATAATGACTATAACGATGGACAACGACCATCACCATTTCATATTTTGGTGAGGGTCGAAAAATGTCACCAAAGCTCATTGGTGATGGTCAAAAGAGCCTACGTCACCAAAAATCGATCGTCGCTATTCCATATGGATGTCAAGGCATGATGGAATCGGACCACCAACCTCTTGCTTGTGAAGCAGTTTCTCTTCCATTGAGCTAGAACCCTTTTTAGAATTAGACTTTTAAAAATTAGACCTTGAAACTTCATAAATTGTAAATTCTAAAACTTTCAATAAATTGAAGTCTTGACAATATTTTTCTAAACAAGAAAAGAAACATCGAAGTTGCAAGTCCCTGCCTAATGGTTATGGAAGTTATGAAATGTGGGTGGAGAGAAAAATAGTTATGTATAAGAGAATCAATATGTTCAGTTGAATACTCAATTAGAAGTGAAACTCTGAAGACATTTATAATCTATAAATGACCTATAACTATCAAATACACCAAATATTGTGAAGGTAATGTCATAAGTGAATAGCATATGGAAGAAGAACATTGATGAAGGCTTGCAATATATTATATGTTGAGTGAAAGAAAAATCTCAATGTTGTTGTTGTTTGATGTTTAGATATTTGAATAATATCTAAACTTTTGTGCAAATGTAACACGGATCTCTGGAAATCATGAACTATATTATATATATATATATCCGCTTTACATAAACCAACATGCAATTTGGAATTTCACGAGTCTGCACTCAAAACATGACAACAACCAACAAATAAAAGAAATTGACTTGGACAGAAAGCAATAGCTTCACCTTCATACTTGAGCTACTTTTGTTTATTTGAATTTGACTTATAACATTATTTATCTAAAAAGGAATGAAAATCATCACTAGTATTAAATCATCCAACATGGACTTTGGATATCCCACTGACATATGTGTTTTTGTTGCCACGCCTGAAAACCATGGAGTTTCCTATCAATAGTAGAATAAAATGTGTGCATGTTGCTCAAGAACACATTCCTTATTAACCATTATTACCTAACAAAAACCAAAGAGACAACACAATATCAACATACACAAAATCCCCTACCAAAATATAATCATGGCTTTGCAAAGAAGCCTAAAAGATGTTATTAATTAATAAACTTTGTATTTGGTAATATTGTTTCTTTATATTTAGAAAATATTGTTGTACAACACTTCTGTCTATTTGTCCAGGAAATTATATCATAGCATATGTCATAGAGTAGCAATCTATAGTACCTAAAGTCAAAAGACAAATTTGCTCAAGAAAATAGATTTAGAAAAGAGCTTTGAAAACTATAAGTTTGTCATCATGCAAGTTGTGCAAGCTATGCAAGTAGCCATTATTTCAAAATGGTTGATGTTTCAATCCTAATAATTATTGTGACAACCACAATGAGCTAATCAATATAACATCTAATTATGTATTCCAGTGTGTATGATTATAGCCACAACAACGTAAAAATATCAACACTTGAAAGGATATGTCAAATACTTAAGAAGTTTTTAGTTTACATATAAATAGAAAGGTATAAAATCATGTTTAACAACAGGATGGGATTAATAAAAATGGGAGCTACTATAGTCAAAGCAGTGAGACTTTTGTAAAGGTAATTTAATTTGCAAGGCTAAAAAAGGATGTCTACCTGTAATAGCATAACACCAGCTCCATCCCCGAAAAGAAAACAAGAGCTCTGGTTTGTCCAATCAACATATCTAGAAAGAGCATCTGCTCCAATAACCAAAACATGTTTAAATCCACCACCTGTCATTGTTCCAAGAATACTAACCATATGTAAATGAATTATACAAAAAAAATTGGATTTATCAACAATCAGAATAGACACAACAACTCACTTTTTAGGAAACATGTAGTTGTTACAAGACCCAACACAAAGCTATTGCAAGAAGTTGTAATGTCGAAAGCCAAGGCTTTTATACAACCCACCTTAGTTTGTACCTGATATCAAAATTGCACTTTTTCCTAATATAGAATCACGAGTATGAATAATTAATGCAAACCTTTACAAAAAGATATCTAAAATCTACATGTAGTAAACTGTATTTGTTAAAATTATCCAAATTGACACAAAAAATACCAATTTAATATGGTTAAGGGCAAATAAGGTTATGCCCTAAAGACATAGGTTGTTAGCATGCAAAAACTTAATCCTACAATTAACATGAAATCCAAGAAAAATGGAACTTTTCAAAGTCAGAAAAACAAATATTTTAGACCCTTGGTTGGATCCCATTTAAAAACTGGAACAATTATATATTTCCATAAAATCAACACATGCACAATCACTAATATCAATTGCCTTTCATTTGGATATCACAAGGAAATCCACTTTGTGGTGGCTACCGCATGCAATTTTCATTCAAACCCAATAGGAATGTAGTTGCAGAAAGATGTTAATATACCAACATAATTATCGATATAGACGAAATACTTTGTGGTACCATTTTGTTACATATGTGAGAAGCAAATACTACTAACAGAGAACTAGAAATTTTTTAGAAACATAATACACACATGCACACAAGACCAAGTTTTTAAGACACCAAATCATGTAAGTGATTGCAAAATGTATCCCAATGAGAAACTCTTACAGTGAAGTTCTTTGATTAAGTCTGTGTAAATTTATACATTTGAAATTTGTTGCTACCTTGCATATGTAACAAATGTAGCCTCAATCACAAGGCCCACAATATTGAAGGAAGATCATTTGTTGCAAATTCAAAACATTAAACCTAACTATTGATTGAAGTGTGGTTTACTGACCATGGGACATGTGGGCTAGAAGACCATCAAATTCTGCTGAATGATTAAAATAGAATTTGCTTAACTGTGATATTTCATATGTTGTGTCAGTTAGTCTAGTTAGTCATGAAAAATATGCTCACTTTCTCGTCCTGGTTATGGTCTACTTCTAGTTTTCCTATGCTCTAACCTCCATCTAGTATCAATTGTTTCAACCATTTGTAATTTTTTGTCTTTATGCAATATGCAAAGATGTTTTCAATACCTTTGCAGATCAAATAGGGCATGTCTAGATCACCATATATGAAATTCTATAAATTTTATAGAATTTTAGATATGGTGATATAGACATACTCTATTTGATCTGCAAAGATATTGAAAACCTATTTGGATATGCTAGCAAGTGGCAACTCTTAGCTATGAGGGTTTCACTGTCCAAGAAAAAATTCAACTTTAAAAAAGGGAACAATAAAGTCTCCTTAGGGAAAGAAAAAACAATTACAAGCTTCTTTTCTATATGTCCTATAGGTTATTTCCTTTGATTTTTTGATTGGATTTTGAACTACTATGAGACTCAACTTAAACAAAATCATGAATAGGTGGCTAAATGGTAAATACAAGTATGCTCCAAAAGGATAGAGGATATTGACAGTGATGTTGTTATAAAAAAGTCTCTTAAGTTACTAAGAAGCAAGCTAATAAAATAAGGAAAATAGGGATGCTTAGCATGTGGAAAAAAGGATTCTTTGCATATATTATGACAAGGCACTATAAACTAATTGCAAGGAATAACATACTAAAATACTATAGAATGATCATATTTGACTCATAGATTTGCAAACAAGAGGCACAAGCTCATTCAAAAAGCAGAAGGATTTTCACAAGGCAATACAAACTATTTGTGAAATGCAATAGACTAGACTAGGATAACAATCATATGCTTTAAGTCAGAAATTTGCACATGTACAAATTGCTCCATATGAAACAAAAGAATTTTGATATGAGAAATTATATACAAGACCTACCCTATATAAGAAAAATTATATACAAGAACATCCCTGAAATTTTCCAAGAATGTCTCAAGTATGTCCAAAACAAAATTATTCAAAGACACAAATAATTGACTTTATGCCCCTCTATCGATGAGTAGGGAAAATAATCTCATGCATCTCGCGATAATATCAAGATATTTACAATATTTTCATGCTATTTTCGAGAATGAAAACACTGCACAGTTTATCGGCAATAATATCATTCTGGGGTAAAATTTGTGACATTGCAATAATACCATGACCATGATAATCACAATGTTTGCAACACTGTTTTTCAGAGCTACTCTTTTGCCGATTACAGATATTGATTCAATATGTTCCTACAATTGATTTAGATCTTCTCCTGGAACTGATTCAGAGTGAAGACTTGGAACGTGTAAAGGTATTGACAAATATTCTTCAAACCCTATTTCTCTTAAGATAGTTTGTTAAAAAAAATAGAAATCAAATGTAAGGATTTATTTGGAAATTATTTGTCGTAGAAAAATGCCATGGCTCCCAAACATAAAAAGGATCCTACATGGAACCATTGCCAAATAGTTTGGGATGAAATGTTATGCAACTATTGTTCCGTGGAAATTGGTGGGGCGGTGGTTATACATAGATTGATAGTAGAAACAACACCTAGAAAATATACTATAGAAAATTCAATATCTATCTAAAAACTTAGCCAAAGTATAATCTAACATGCAGATTGCTATTGAAAGCTATAACACGAGGGAAAATATATGCAAGAAGAAATAGGAAGAAATGGAATTGAACATGATAATGAAACCCATATTTCTAAAGACTCCACTACTCATCCTGCTAGGGATACCTTTAGAATCCCAATCCATCCCAAACACGAGGTTGTTTATTGCATAAAGAACATAATCCTAACAGGAAAAGAGTTGACTCAATATTTGTATCCAATAGGCAACAACGCCCTTAGTTCTTATCCCACCATTAATAAGAAATGGAGGAAGTTGCTTGTGAATACATGGCTAGATGGTGATATGATGCAGAGATAAATTACAATCAAAGTTCAGTACGATACAGATAGGGATTTCGACATAGATTTGCCAGATTTTTGAAAAGCTAAGATCTGGATATAGTAGGAAGATGGCAAGTACAAAAATATTTTGTAATATATATAAATCTAGACAATTAAAAAAAAAAAGTCAATAATTAAAACCATTCAACAATGACAAGAGTAAAACTACAAGTGTTTATAAGCAAAACCAAAAAAGAAAATTCTAATGCATGTCACTATTAGCCATCCATGTATTATAACTAATAATTTGATAAGTCATAACCACCATTGACTATTGATAGTTTTGAAGACCATCGCAGCATGAAAACACCGCAATTCATAACAATATTTTTGTAAGTAACATCCACATTTCCATATCAATAGTGAATAAAGTGGTGTCTAGAAGACTATGGCAAGACTAAATAATAGTGTTAGTGAAGTGACCAACATCGTAGCACATAAGGGTAGAATAGACATTGAGAACAAACCTTGAACATAATGATAGATCAAACCTTCTCAAACCTTGAAATTGTACAAAACATTAAGTAAAATGATTGGCCTCCAGTTTCTCACCATATCTCTTTCTATTCCTTTAAGAATAAGCTTGATCAAATCTGCATTTACCTGCTCCCCCATGTGCCTATTTCCAAGGATTTTCAACGCACCCCAAGGAAACACTTACATGAATTCAAGACACATTTATAGCCATTGAAATGGTAATTATAACAAAACAACCCAACATCAAAGCAATTTCCTACAACAGAAACTAGCATTAACAAGTTAATGAATAAATGCACGCAAAAGTTAACATTTAACTTCAATGTCACAATAGTTCATCTTTAGGTTAGGCAGATTCTTCTCTTTTAATCAATGCAACAAAGGTAATGAGTTTAAACTTTAAAGGCATTCCCTTATATCAGATTATACACAAAAATTGTCACAACAAAGCCCAAATGTTGGCTACAAACATCATCTCAAAACAAAAAACATGACAATATGAGGAGCTTTGATATCAACAAAATTGTGAATTATATAATTTGAAAATCCAACACCTCTGAATTGATATTAGCCTAGACAAATGCAATTGCTCACCAAGCCAATCAATACATGATAAAAAACAGTTGTTTTCCACTCAATGAAATGCATATAAACTCCATGCTAACTGTTATAACATCAATAAAATATGATGCCATCATGATATAGATTCTATAACTAATAAATTCCCATAAAAATTCTAACAATATAGCATAATATCACTAGTCCAAGTAGCTTCCATATTATGGAAAACATTAACTCAAAAAATTTGAACCAAGCAGAAACTTGGGAAAATAAAAAAATGTGGAGTAAAAATACATTAAAGTGTCATAGCAAAGTTAACGATAATTATTCAGCTATAGATCGAATAAATATCATATGATACTTACTTAGGGAGCACCACCAAAAAGATCATCTGGAGTAGACGTACACATCAAAACCAAGTCAACATCTTTTGGCTTGACTTTCGCCATTTCAAGGGCTCTTCTAGATGACTCTACAGCTAGACCAATTAGTGTTTCATCACTTGAAAAACAAAGTGAGGTTAATGGTTTTTTATTCCATGTAAGTGAGGAGGTTTTGGCAGGGCTTTTTTTAGTATCCACAAAAAATATCAATTCTAGACTTTCCTTCATCTATTCCTTCCTTTGAGTACAATTATTCAATCCCCATTCTTACACAGTAAGCCTTATTTCCTTCCACTTGCAAAAGTTCCTAATTAAATGTTCCTTGTAATGATGCTCCCTAATTCTTCATTAAATGTAAGATCTAGTACTACTCGAAGTCTCAATATGTAGGGAAAATATGATTTCAATTTATAGAACTTTAGATGGTCATTCCAGTTAAAATACCTTCAACAGTTTTGTATTCTTTGTTGTTTCTAAGGCCTTTGGGATTTCACATATAATAACAAGCCCTGTTGGCTAGGGATAAGGTTTATTAATAGCATGTTAGTGCTACATCCACTCATGTTCCCAACATCAACATCAAAGTTGAGGTGCCTCATTTGATTAATCCACAAAAACTGAAATGATTTGATTTCCTAGTGACAATGTGTTTGTAACAACACTTTCCCAATAACTATAAAACTTGGATATATAATTTTGGTGTCTACCTCACATAGAACTTCTTAGAAATCTGGAATTCCAACATCTCTATCAACTTTCTTAATCTAACAAATAGTATTTTCTAGCAAGCAATCACAAAAAATGTATATTTACATAAAATCTTTGGAGGCTTTCTAGCATGAGCTGCAAAAATAATAAACAAAAAACATTTTACAATAGTTCTAGTCATCATAAAATAAGTAAATGAAACTTAGAGTGTTACTATAGTGATCCATAGAATTAGAATTTGGTTGTGTTGTAACTAGATGGAGTGAAGGTGGCACTTAAAATTTTGGGGCACAAGAAGTTGCTTCTGTTATCAGAAAAGGATGATTAGATGCATTATTTCCATAGTCAAATAATCCTCCAACATCACCATTATTTTCAAACAAAACACCTTCCCATTTGGCCTGTTGCATGTCAGTGCTAATGAAGTTTTCTACAAGACTATTGCTACTCGTTTGTTGCAAATTAGAAGATGAAAGATGGGGCATGCCTAGTGTTTTTCTAGGCATGCCACCAATGGGAATGGAAATGGAGACTGTAAATTTCCCACTGCAATCTTAGTAGGACCTTCTGTGCCTATTTTCATGACACCATTGGAACTAACCATAGTCAAGTTTGCACACTGAGTATTTTCCAAAGAAAATAAATTGCACAAAATGGAACTTAATTGGCTTTGGTGTAATGCATTACAACCTAAAAATCAATGATCCAAAATTCAATTTTTTGTTTAGGAGAACTATAAAAGTTACCAATATCATCATGTTGTACTCTTTGAGAGGTGAGATAGATCATATTGGGAAACATCTAATTTGATATTATTGCTCCAATTTTCCTTAGCTTGCAGTGTTGTTTCAATCACAACTCCACCTACAACAATCAACCCTTCACATGCCAAATGTTTCTACTTGATATGTTAGGGATGGAAAGATTGTCGGGTGAGTAATTTCCTTGTGATGCTTGTCCAAGTTGAGTATTTTGCAACATCGAGCATTAATTAAACCTTTGAGTGGGGACCTGTGAACCTAGAAACAAATGAAAATCGAAAAGTTGTTTAAATGAGGATTAGTGAGTGAAGCAATTATTGTGCCTTTCTTATGTTGTAGTTAAGATTAGAATTCAAGTTAGGCATGAATAATTGATTTTCTTTTGCCAAAGTTTCTCCATAAATGGTGCACATGGAATAGATCCAAACCATGACCTGGTGTGCTAAAAGTGTGCTTTCTCCCAAATAAGTAGCCATGTATGTAATAAATGTGTAAATTTCCACCTTGGACATCAATGTTAGAAGTACTAGACTAGAAAGATAAATAACTTGTTGTTCCTTCATATAAGAAATGAATCTAGAAAACGGACTGTATTCTTTGTGATGAATGGATCTCAATGTCAAAAGAAATCCAATCATTTTTGAAGTTGTTGTTGCAAATTCTGCTAGAGACACTTTGGGAAACCATACCAATTAGCATGAATAGCCATGCATAACCTCAAAGATGCACTATTATTCTTATCATGTCATCCACATATTTCAAATATCAAACCACTATGCCACTTGTCATCTTACCATGAATTCTAAGGGTATGCTAAATATGTTTTCAAAAACCACTTGTGGGGATTGAGCCCAACAGTTGGCTACCAAACAATACCTATAAATGCGAACTTGGTACACATGGTTTTCTGCCTACAAGCATTTATCAAATTGAACAATGAAAGGGTAGAAGATTACTATGTATTGCATAGAACATAATGCCCTTGCTGATGCATATGGGCTCAAACACCCATAAATGACTATTGATGGGCACTAAGAGAATCACACGGCCCAAATCCTTCATAAACTATTAGTCACTAGTTTATTAGATGGTTCTAGTCCAATCCGACCCTTCAGTTTCAATACCAATTCCAACTTCTAGAACATTGTTTGTTTGCCCTGATCAATACATTTGTTATGCAGTTCCTTGAAGCCAATCAAATATTTCATAGCACATATCTGCTTAAATCTCATGGATCTTCTAAGCATTATATCTTTTTGTTATTATTAAACTAACATAAATGCATAGATTCGTATATAGATAGGAATTCTGAATGAACAATCTTTGAAAGGAATCCACATTATCGTTACCTTGACTCTAGGGTGTTGTATTTTAAAAATTTGTCAATACCTTGAAAGCTTCATTGTTGGCTAAATGATATTGTTTGTCTTTAATTTTGGATATTGGTTTATTTCTCATATTGTTGAAACATTCAAGAACAATCATGTCAATATATGCACACAAGAGAATGTTGTAAACCACACTCCAAACCTTATGCCATAGAAAGACAGTGGAATTCATGCCATTAGGCTCCTGCTTTCCTTTCCAGAATCCATTGGAGGCACAGGAATAAAACTCAACCAGGACCTACATATAAATGATGTTTGATCAGAGGGATTCCACCCAATACCATGGATTAGAAAATGGTGAAATCCTAAGGATGATACTCAAACAAGATTTTCATATAAATGATGTTTGATCAAATAGATCCGATAAATTAGCATGCATTATACAATGGTGAAATCCCAAGGTTGTTGTAAGAGTTACACCCCATCTTCAAGGTTTTCATGTAAAGAATGAGAAGATCATTAATTACTCAGGTTAAGCGATCCAAAATGGTTGTAAGTCAAAGTGGCTAAAGTCAAAGTGGCTAGGTAGATTGATGCCTCTTTTGACTAAGGTTTAATGCTATTGCACTAAACCCATGATACCATAGGCTTGACTCATAAATATCTAGCAAAGAAGATATGTGGAAGGGTAGTCACCATTATCATCAATAGCACACTTCGCCTTGTACATCTCCCCAAAATCATAGTTACCTAGTTTTTGTTCATGTTTGAATATCAAATTCAAAAAAAAGTCACCCCATACAAAAATTCAATAAAATTCACCATTAAATTCAAATATATCTATATAAAAAACATACATATAATTTTTCAATATAGCATATATTAAATTTAGCATTTATAAAACATGATACTTATAACTAAATAATTGAAAAGAAAATATTGACAAGCTTTACTTGTTATAGATTCAAAAATATGTTTAGGCCAAAGAATTTACAGATATAAATTCACTAAAGATAAGCATTCAAGAAGAATATGTTGAAAGAACAAGAACCAAATGCAAAAAGGTGAGTCTCAATGTATAGCACAAGGTTTCAATAAGTGGCACAAATATAATGCAATTCATAATATTGGCAAACTGGAGGAACAAGTTAATGGACAAAAAGTTGCTACCAACAATAAGCATATAGAAAAGGACTTGTCTTACATCATCCCCAATGTAGAGTGTTCAAGAAAAAAGAAGAGCAACCCCTTTTTGACCATAGAATAGCATGCCAAAGAAATGATAACCTGTCACATGGAATCAACCTTAAAGAAGAACCCCCTATTGAATGGTATCAAAAGAAAACTACAACAATTCAATGATGAATACTACTTGTTGAAATCCCTCCAAGATGTAGAGCTTGCTCCAAAAGCTATGGATGAGAGATAAAGGGAAGACCACAAGGTTGGAGAAGACATCCACCATCCCATTTCCTTGAAGTGAATAAATAACATGAAGAATCTTTGGTCCCCATCTCTATAAGGGTTTAGTTTATATATTTTATTTCTATTGTTCTAATAGCATAGGATTTAGTGGCTAGTAGCCAAGATATATAAAACACTGGCATGTCTTGCTTCTATTATATTTAGTGGACAGCAACCCAGCTATACTTAGTAGTTTTTTTTTTTTTGAGTATATTATGAGACAATGGACAAGGGCCCAACACTATTGTTCTAAAACTTGTTCCAACTTGGCTCGATAGGCTATTTTGGTACTAAATAAGACCTACTTAACCAAGTAGATGCATAATGACCCCATATAGAATCCAAGAAAAAAATTCTATAAAGAGATATCCCACCCCTATATTTGTTTCACACCTTTCTCGCAGAGCATTTGTGAGCATTTCAAGTTTTGGAGAAGAGCTGAAATCATGAAGAACAATGTGACGCTTGAGCTTGGTGCTAGTTTGGCATTTGTTTAAGGTTGTTTGCAATGGATTTAGGTAGCTCAATCAAAAGGCTATAATATATCTTGAAGCTTGGAGGAGTTATGGACCAAATTCTTGTGCCCACTACCCATTATTTTCATTTCCAGGCATGTTTTCCCTCTCTTTAAATTGCAAATGTATATGCTCTGAGATATGTCCCCGTTTTTAATGTTTTCTCTTCAAAATTAAAATATGTGCCTCTTTATATTACAAATTAAAATCATCTAAAATATGTCCCTCTTTTGAATTTGACGAGACAATGGACAAGGGCCCAACACTAGTGCTCTAAAAATTGGTCTGACTTGGCTCGATGGGCCAATTTGGTACCAAATAAGGCCAACTTAGCCAAGAAGATGCATCATGACCCCATAGAGAATCCAAGAAAAATTTAGTATTAAACCAAAAAACTCAGAAAAGCAAAGCATTAAACTGAGAAAATTGCTATAAAGAGATCTCCCACCACTCTATATGTCTCACACCTTTCTCACATAGAATTTGTGAGCATTTGGAGTTTTGGAGCAAAGCTGAAATCTTGGAGTAACGTGAAGACAATCCACCCCTCTCAAGAAACTCCATTGCCATGGAATGTGACTTTGTAAGTCACAAAAACCTGAAGAACCACCTGAATTGTAATTTTTGGAAGGTGTAGTTGCAAATATTTGCAAGATATAATCAATACTCTGTTGTTCATCCGTTGTCATGTATCCCAAAGGCTTTTCCAAAATATTCATGAATGGACTATTGCCTTTAATGTTTTCATCCAATGAATACTTTTTACTGTTATCTACAACACCTTCACCAACTAAAGTTGTATCTTCAGAATCAGAGACAAGTGAAGTTCCTCCCATAGAACCAGTGTTCTAGGCATCTATAGTCATCTGAAGTTTGTATTGCGACATATGATCAAGTATGAGCAATAACGTAGTCACCCACTTGGGAACTGAAACCTTTTCCCCTGTCATGTTATTTGGCATAAAAAAATTCAATAGGCTCAATGAATACAAACAAGTCCTTTCTTGGCTCCTATATCTCTAGTATTGTTGTCTTCACTCAAAACTAATGCCAAAATATGAGAAATAGTTGATAATGGGCTAGTGCCTTTTTCAGATCCATCTACCTTACAAAGATTTAGTTGTTGAATAAGAAGGGAAATAACTCTCAGAAGGTATTGGCATTTGTTTCAGTTGCAAAAAGTCACAATCAAATTAGTCATGGAAAAAGAAATCACATCTTTACTTTGCAACAGATTCATACATGTAGTTAAGATATCCTCAATGGGAGGATTTTCTAGAGGCTTCTCTTCATAACAAACATCTCTTCCTTTTTCATTGGCATTTTCTTTGGGAATCTCAAAATTACCCAGTGACAAGGCAAGAGCTTGGGCAAGTTCATCACCTTCTTGTGTTGTCTCCTCGGGATGACTAAAGAGCCACTCCATAGTCGGTTCAACACTATTTGTTTCAACACACCTCATTACTTCCTCTGCCATGGACCTTGGAAATCCCATTTCTACCATCATAGAAATGGAAGCCTCATCAGGTGGATGACATCTAAATCATTTACCTGTGCTTCTAGGATTACTATTTCTTATCCCTTTAACATCACCTATGGCAGTGTATACATGGGTAATAATGGAGACAACAAAGGCAATCAAAGATGGACTACAATGACAAAACATTGGATTGCTCCAGATAGGTATAACAACATTGAATAGTGATAGAGCCTCCAACAAATGTTTGCACTAAATATGATGCAGAGGGCACAATTAACAGTGAAGAAGAATTCACAAGGTACTCCAAAAGCCTGCAATGGCTTTGTAATGCCTCAACAACCAAGGTACATGCTCTAGCTTGTCATTTTCTGTTTCCATTCCTTGTTGTCACATAAATGGTACTGTCCACATAGAATAACCTGTTGTTGCTTCAAAAGTAGTCAAAAGACTGTTAATTGTACCATGAGCATAGAAATAATTCACCACTGTTGTATTGCACATTCGCTTATGTTTGTCATATATAACTATTGTCATGTCATCCAAAACATTCCCAGGGTAGTGACACTTTGAAGAAAGTGATGACTCAAAGTTAGATGAGCTATAGTTCTCATCCACATCAAGACTTTGGATCCCTTGGAACAGTGACAGAGCCTCCAACAAATGGTTGCATCAACTATGATGCAAAGGGCACAGTTAACAGCAAAGAAGAATTCACAAGGTACTCCAAAAGCCTCCAATAGTTTTGTAATGCCTCTAACAACCAAGGTACATGCTCTACCTTGTCATTTTCTGTCTCCATTCCTTGTTGTGACATAAATGGTACTATCCACAGAGAATGACCTGTAGTTGCTTCAAAAGTAGTCAAAAGACTTTTAAATGTACCACCAGCATAGAAAGAATTCACCATTATTGTATTGCACATTCAATTATGGTTGTCATATATAATTGTTGTCAGGTCATCCACAACTTTCCTAGGGTAGTGACACTTTGAAGAAAGTGATGACTCAAACTCAAATGAGCTATAGTTCTCATCCACATCAAGACTATCATGAAATATTTTTACAAGAGTAACCACCACACTTCAAGCTTCACGCGTGCTATGGTGCTATCCAAGCCTCCTAAATCCCTAAAGGAGGTTTTAGCAGGAATCTATCCATGACGTCTATGCTAAGAACAAGGGTGAGTGGTAGTCCCTTTATGCCATATGTGGAGAGAAATGGGATGAATTGGTTTTATGTTATCTCATGTTGATGGCCTCTGTTTCAATAATATGTCATTGTCCATGCTAGTGACACCCTGTATCCAGTCTCTTCATTCCTTTGTAGTACATGAAATCCAAAATATAATGAAGTCAATTAATGGAATAATTGACGGAGAAATCAATAGGGTCATTGATGGTTGTTTGTCTCCTAAACACGGGAGTTACAATTAGATGTTTACAAATACACTAATACATTCTCACTTGCCACTTGTCACCTAGTATTACGCTCACCTCTTCCTCCTTGCTTGCAAGGAATTGTTCCCTAAATTAGCAAATGGAATCCATTATGTCTTCCCTCACAAGGAAGCCACATGTTTTCCATTGAAATGGGTGGTTGTTATATTTCTTTGGGTGATGAATGGGTAGGAACATTAGGACCTATCACCATGGATTTCCTGGAATTATACATGAGTTTTGTAGAGAATGGAAATTCCTACAGGCTCAAAGGTTTCAAAGCAACCACTATAGAAATAATCAACTACCATTGTATGGAAAAGATTCTAAAAAAGGGCCATTGGTTTGAAAATGGGGGATATGTGAAACGTGAGGGAAGACATATTGGTTTCCATTTTGCTAATTGACTAGGCGAAAGACTCAACTATTTTCTATACTTCCTCGTGGCTGACATGCTACGAGTGTTTATCATGGGTCCATTGGGTCCATAAAAGGGGTTAGCCAAATTTAAGCCCAACATAATGAGTGTACCAAAAGAAATTTGTTGAGAGAGGCCACAAGTAATGGTATGAGCTGGTCCACAAAAAATGAAAAATTAGTTACTGTAAAGTGACACCAAAAAAATCAATGTTGCAGAAACATGGTGTTGAGCTAGGTCTCCTATAACGGTATTGCGAGGCCCTAGACATACTTTTTCAATTTGAGGGGAGTATTACTGCAGTGATGAAATTACAAAACTCTTGATACTACAAAATGTGTAGGAAATTTGTTATCTGTGTTGAAAAAACTATGGTTTAGAGGAAGAGGCTAGGATTTGTAGGGTCCTAAGGATAGAGGAGTGTCAAGTTCTATAGATCTTAACATACCTATGTTTTCTGTCAATAGTAATCAATCGAATCTTTCATTGTAACAACTAATGGTGATAGATTATACCCTTAGTCATACTACCCATTCCCTAGTATGTGAGAGTTATCTCCCAAGTGTTATTCTCCATGTGCTCATGGCAATAGGTTGACTAGTAGGTTTAAGTAAGGTTTGTTTCAAGTGTACCGAGGGGGATTTCGATATACCTGAAGGAACATGGAAAATAATTCCATATGTAGGTGTTATTTGATATAGTGCTACACAAAGGGGTTCCAACAGATGTCACAAAGGTGTTTAACAAGGTAATGCTTCTATTATTTTCTACATGTATTCTTCCCCAATT
Source organism: Pinus taeda (assembly GCA_000404065.3). NCBI lineage: Eukaryota > Viridiplantae > Streptophyta > Pinopsida > Pinales > Pinaceae > Pinus > Pinus taeda. Next base: position 12,814 of record APFE031459488.1, on the reverse strand, counting down.
ATAGGCTTGCCCATTGAATGATTTCTATTTGTGTTATTTAAAGATGTTGAAACACATCCCTAAGCCAAATAATGTTCTTCTAAAATTGGAACATGTGTTGGCATGAGAAAGTGCTCCAGAACCACCTGTATTTGTGGTGTTTCTTGTTAGTTGGAATAGAATATTTAGAGCAAAAAGGGAATAATATAAATTCAGGAAGTAATTAAATAAGATACATGGAATGCAACTATGGAAAGAAAATAATAGAACTAAAATTGGAAAATAACACTTCAAGAAATCATTTATTAGTATTCCAAACTAAATGCAATGTTCACTTTCCTTTTCTAGGGGGAAATATTCAAAATTAGGAGCTCCAAACACTACAATATTCACTTGATAACCCATTACATAGCTTCTACTACTATATATATAGTTTCTAATTGATGAAAATTGTAACCACCTAATGGACTTTCATTAATGAGGCCTCAACCACTAACTAATAAACCCTCTTTAACAAGTTCACTTACATTTATTGATTTCACACTATACTACTGTGTAGAGCCTTATTTAATAAAGATGGCTATCAAGACTCAATACATTAACAATCTATTCCACTAACCATGGAAATTAAGGTGGTTGTGGAACCCTAAAAACAATGCAATGTTGTCACACTCAAACTTGACAAAGGCTCAACTAGCCTAGGACTCAAAAAAACTCAATGACTTGACATGACTCAGTGACTTCCGAAAGACTCAACAAATACAAATGAAGCTCAAAATACAATAAATTCAGTGCCCAAAAATATGGCGAGTCTCGATGAGCATGGAAATTTTATGGTGAGTATACAAAGTGGTGAGTTTGTTGGTGAGTTTGTTGGTGAGTTTTTTAATGACTGTGCGGGCTAGATAAGACTCCAAAAGACTCAACAAAAGTGTCTTGTATGAGTCAAACTAGTAAAATGTGTCTAGTTGCGACAATTATTCTCTTGCATTCTCTTGTTATGTGAGGGTTCTCTCATTGTTGTCATTTGTGCACATATCGGATCTGCAGGTTTAGAAGCTTCTAGCTATCCAAAGCTCTAGATTTTTGCATTGGTCAATTCATTTCAGTACTGTTTTGGATTGGTGTTTAAATTGCTTGGCTCTATGAATATACAATACTATGGTATGGGTTTCTTTATTTTGATTTTTGAGTTACAAGAAAACAAATTAGTTGTTTTGAAAGTCGAGCCATGTTAATTATGGAAGGAAAACCTCGGTTGGAACCATGGCATACAAATTTTAAATTTCAATCCTTTCATAAAAAATTTGAAACTATGTAATTTTGAGTTTGACTCCTAAATTTGTTAACACAATTTTGGTATGAATCGGCCTTGAAGAGTATTGGAACTTTTCTAAGAAAGTACCTGAAAATGCAACATCCCATAGTTGGTCACATGTCTTATACAATTATTTTTGGAAATGCATCTTCATATAGGGCTTTTATAAAATTCAATGTTTTTACCTAGAAATAGGGTTTATGTTATGAAAAGGTTACCCTTTAGTGTCGGTCTTGCCATGAATATGGCATACAACCCTACTATTTCCCTCTCCAATATTGATTTTTGTGTATCTTGGGAGGTATTTCAAGCCCTAGGGTTCGGGGTTTGGAGGGTAAAGTGCCACAAGTAGGCTTGTGGGATTGGAACCCAAGCATGGGCTTTTGTACCCATCAGGATTCAGGCCAAAAACATCAAGAATTGGAGCACAGAAAAATTTGAGGTGATAGATCTTGGTGTGCTGATTCCAATGCTTTGAAGATCACCCAAATCGAAGCTCTAGAACTTAAGATATGAATTTTTGAAGGTCATGAGTGGATTTACACCATATGTGCGAGGTCAGCTTGAGTTAAATAATCCTCTTGACAAGTTGAACAACCCTAGAATGATGTTGGAAGAACCCCTCTTGTTTAGTATACATAAGAGATGATATGTGATCATTTAATCATTCATTTTGTGCAACATAAGGACAACAAAAGTGTAGCATAGAAGTGGAAGAGCCCTCTAATTAGCCACACGAGACTAGGGTGGAACAACGAGGAGCAAAAGGGTCTTTTGAAGCCCCTTGTGACTGTGTTGAGGATTATCCCATGTTGCAGCTAGGCCGAAGGTGTTAAAGGCTAAAAACACGACTAATATGGAAGCAACAAGGCGAGTTAAACCTTGTTTTGTGTGGGTTGTAGGCATTAGAGCTTAACTGTGGTAGGCTGCAAGCCATACCACCATAGGGAGGAATCTACGGAAGGTTGTTTGGGGTGGTATATGCCCATAACAATAGCACAATAGGTGGGCATGATCCCATGGTTAGGCCACATTGATAGGAGGTTGTTTGGGTGGTATATTAAAGGTTGTTGCAGCGTGAAAGTGGCCTAACTAGGGACAACATAGATATGTCAAAGCTGAAGTTCAGTTTGCCTTGTGTTGGGTCAAAGCTTTGAACAGTATTTGGATCAATCTACATTACAGTTTGTTGGGAGCCATTTTTTGGAATTACCTTGGGCAAGAAGGAACTCCAATTATGAGTAGATCCCGCTATGGATTGATGTATGTGTCCTAGTTTAGACAGAGTCATTGTAGCCTGTGGAAGCCAAGGAGTTAGGGCTCACATGGCATGTTAGAAGTCCTAACCATTGACTAGTTCAATAGTGAAGTTTGGAGCCTAGATTTGTGCAATAGATCCTTTATTGCAGAGAAGAGGGCGGATGTGGAGAAGTTTGTGGGCAATGGTGTGTAAGGGTCTTCTAGGTGTGGGGATGCCCTAACTAGGTAGATGCTACATCGTGGACTTGGTCACTTGTGGACTGTTGGAGGGCAGCGTGAGAGTCAACCAAGCGTGGACGTGGATTGAGTACTTATGGTCTACTGGAGGACAGCATGATAGTGTCGAAGTTGGAGCCCAGTGAGAAAAACCTTGATGGACAAAGGTAGTTGTGAGAGAGGCAGTTGCTGAGCTCAAGGGTTTGATCAACAGAGAGTAGTTGTGGAGCTCGAGACTTGCGTGTGGAAAAGGATTTCTACAACAGATGATGGATAGTCCTCCTATCCCATGTTCTTTGTGGGAGATGAACATATTACAGTGATAGAGGGTAGCCCTCTGTGCCCTATGTTGGCATTCATCGATGTAGTGTAGGAAGACCATAGTGAGTTGAAGTCCCTGACTAGCTGACGAACAACAGTGGGAATTTGAGAGTTATTTGCAAGTGGAGTTGTGAACAACTCGACAAGACTCTCGATGTGTTGTGGTCTTTATGGACTAAGGCACAACTAGAGAACAGATTGACAGCTGAGGTTCAGTGGCTAGATGGACTTGGAGCATTGATAGAGGTAGGAGCTGTAGATCGGGAGCTGAAAGACTAGTCAGTTACAGGGTACGACCAAGGGGAGATGAGAGAGTTGACTACATCAGCCAAATGGTCAAAGTTCTTGTTGAGGGTAGATTGGTTATCAATGGACTGAAACCAAGCCCTAATTTGTATCTTATACTAATGGATGTATGAGATCCATTATCCCTAGTACGAGAGCCCTAGATTGTTGTATTATATTTTGTTTAATATAAATAAGTTGGGTTAAAATTTGTAAAGAGTTGTCTATATTCTGTGCATGTATGATTTACTGTTGTTTATATTTTGTTGTGCAAAGTAGTATCGTTGAGATTCTTGGTTTGCTAGCATCAAAGATTTTAAGATTCTATCCTAGACCCAACATTGTGGAAATTCAACATGGTATCATAACATAGCTGAGATACTTTGAGGGATAGTGAATCAGAGTGTCCAGAATGAAGCAACTTAGAGGGAGTTGTGGGTGTTTGGATCATGGAGCAGAGGGTTGAACTGAAGACATGGAGATGTGGTCTCGATAGACTACATGACCTGGGTTGGGAGTTTTGGTGGATCGATGGTGAACCTACTGCACTTCACTATGTTGTGTGGCAGTTTGTCGATCGTGGACTTCATGTGTCTCATCATGGATGGTTGGGATAGATCGAGGGTTTCTTTGGCATGGAAGAGATCAAGTTGATCGAGATGACTTCATGTGATGGACTAGATATTGGCAAGCTAGAATATTCATCGGATCGTGATGTTGCATATCCGAGATTGGAGGGATTTGCATGATTGGTATTTAATCCAGGAGGATAAGTGCTTACAGGAGTGAGCCAATCAAGATCGTTTAGGCTCAGAGGGAGTCTAACCTCAAAGGGAGCAGCCCTATGAAGGTTCATGATCTTCAGGTTCAGATGTGACTATCGAGATTCTCATATTCATTCTATAGGGTATGATGTATTCATGGATGTCAGATGGGCTAGCATCACCAGAGATGATCATGGTGACTTCCTAGCCTTGGAAGTACCTCCCTCGCAAAGAGGGAGTGTTGATTTTTGTGTACCTTGGGAGGTACTCCAAGCCCTAGGTTTAGTGTTTGGAGGGTAAAGCACCACAAGTAGGCTTGTGGGGTTGGAGCCCAAGCATGTGGTTTAGCACCCATCGGGATTCAGGTCAAAACCATCAAGAATTTGAGCATGGGAAAATTTGAGGTGATAGCACTTGGTGTGTCGATTCCAATGCTTTGAAAATCACCCAAATCAGAGCTCTAGAACTTGAGATATGAATTTTTGAAGGCCATGAGTGGGTTTATAGCATATGTGTCAAGGTCAGCTTGAGTTAAATAAGCCTCTTGACAAGTTGGGCAACCTTAGAATGATGTTGGAAGAAGCCCTCTTGTTTGGTATAAATAAGAGGTGATATGTTATCATTTAATCATCCATTTTGTGAAACATAAGGATAGCAAAAGGCCACCATAGAAGGGGAAGAGGCCTCTGATTAGTCGCAGGAGACTAGGGCAAACCGATGAGGAGAAGAAGAGTCGTTTTGGAGCCTCTTGTGACTACATTGAGGATTATCCCATGCTGTAGCTAAGCTTAGGGTGTTAAAGGCTAAACGCAGGACTGATATGGCAATAACAAGGTGAGTTAAACCCGGTTTTGTGTGAGTTGTAGGCATTGGAGCTTAACTGTGGTAGGTCGCATGCCATACCACCATAGGAAGGCATATATGCAAGGTTGTTTGGCTTAGTATATGCACAAAACAATAACACAATAGGTGGCCACGATCCCATGGTTATATCACATTTATCCGAGGTTGTTTGGGTGGTATATTTAGGGTTGCTGCAACGTGCAAGCACACTAACCAGGGACAACAAAAATATATTAGAAATGAAGCTGAGTTTTCCTTGTCTTGGGTGAAAGTTATGACCAGTATTTGGATCAATCTACATTACAATTTATTGGGAGCCATTTGTTGGAGTTTCCTTAGGCATGAAGGAACTCCAACTATGAGCAGATTCTGCTATGGAGTGATGTAGGTGTCCTAGTGTGGATAGATTGTTGTAGCCTATGGAAGCTAAGGAGGTAGGGTTGACGTGGCATGTTAGAAGCCATAACCAATGGGCAATTTCATAGTGAATTTTAGATCCTAGATTTGTGCAATAGCTCCTCTATTGTAGAGCAAAGGGCAGATGTGGAGAAGTCCATGGGCATCTATGTGTAAGGGTATCCTAGGTGTGGGGGTGCCCTAACTAGGTGCAAATGCTAGATCGTGTACTATTGGAGGGCCGTGTGAGATTGGAACAAGTGTGGACATGGATTGGGCACTTATGGTCTGTTGGAGGATGGCATGATAATGTTGAAGTTGGAGCTCAGTGAGAAACACCTTGATGGACAACGATAGTTACGAGAGGCAGTTGTTGAGCTCAAGGCTCTGATCAACTAGGAGCAGTTGTGGAGCCTGAGACTTGTGTGTGGAGAAGGAATTCTACAACAAATGATGGGAAATCCTGCTAGCCTGTGTTTATTGTGGGAGATGGACATCTTGCAGTGATAGGTGGTAGCCCTTTGTGCCCTATGTTGTTCCTCATCAATGCAACGCAAGAAGACCATAGTGGGTTGAAGTCCCTGAGTAGCTGAGGAGCAAAAATAGGAAGTTGAGAGTTGTTCATAAGTGGAGCTGTGAACAACTCAATAGGAGTCTCGATGTGCTATGGCCTTTATTGACTATGGCACAACTAGAGAGCAGATTGACAGCTGAGGTTCAGTGGCTAGATGGACTTGGATCATTGATAGAAGCAAGAGCTGCAGATCCCCAGCTGAAGGATTGGAAAAGTACAGGATACAACTGACGGGAGCTGAGGGAGTTGACTACATCAACCATATGGTCAAACTATTTTGTTGAGGGTATATTAGTTGTCGATGTACTGAAACCAAGCCCCATTTTGTATCTTGTACTAGTGGATGTATGAGGGTCATTATCCCTAGTACGGGAGCCCTAGATTATTGTATTATATTTTGTTTAATATAAGGAAGTTGGGTTAAAATTTGTGAAAATTTGTCTATATTTTGTGCATGTGTGAATTACTGTTGTTTATATTCTATTGTGAAAAGTAGTATCATTCAGATTCTTGGTTTGGTAGTGTCAAATATTTTAAGATTCTATCCTAAACCCAAGATCGTGGAAATTCAACATCCATAACCTAACTACTAAAGGAAATAAGGGTTTTGAGATGCAAGGAGAAGGGAAGAAGGAGAATGGGTTACACAACAAACCTAAGAAAGTGAAGGATCAAGGAAAACCCCATCAATTACTGAAGTGAACTTGGAAGACAACTCTAATTGGAATAAAAATAAATGCATAGAAAGAAAGTCGCAAAATAAGAGATAAGAAACCATCATCAACTGTGAGTTCAAGAAGGAAAAAATTCAATAAAGGAACTGCAAGGTAATAGGTACAAAAAAATAAAGTTTTAGTTAGAAAAAAGAGGCAGGAAAAGGAAAAGAATGCTGAGAAGAGATGAAAAAATAGTTGAAATTGAGCACAAACAAAATGTAAATTCATTTTTAAAACTTCCATACAAGTAGTAAGGGCTTTCATTGCAAAAGTTGCAACTCTAATAACATTATTTTGTTTCGATTAAAGAGGCAAAGATACTATATCTAAGTGATTTCTGACAAAATTGTTTAGAACTAGAGTTCAATCTAACAGACCTATTTTGTCTGAATGAGGGAAAGAAATCTAATAGAACAAATCATGTTTGATGAATCAATGAATCATTAATTAGCAAAAAACAAGTCTATTATACCTTTGAAGTGTCATTATTCAAGTCAACTACTATTTTTGTTACTTTTGACTATCGTTTCTTTCATCTGGTTATCTTGCAATAAATTAAGTTTAGCGTACTACGAACAACTAGTCATATGAGTCCTTGGAAATCAAAACTTCTAATGGGTACACAATTCTTCTTTTCAATATATCTTTTTCCTTGGTTTGTACCTATTGCAATCTCACATTTCTCTAGCAAGAGGAGCTTTCCCATGTTTTGGTTCTTATCGTTACAAAACTTGGCTCCATGAAAACTTGGGTGAGACAGGAAAGTAAGTGATAGGCTCAAACATGGGAAAAATTCAGGAAAACTAGGCTGATTTTTTCTTACAAGAATGGAAATTTTGTACTGGTCAAGAAGCGAGTTTGACTTGCCAACAAGTCAGTTTGTCTTTTTTTTCGTATTGGCTTGAGTTTGAATAGGAAACTATAACAAATTTTGTAACAATTATCTTGATAATTTTATCAAGTTATAAATACGTATTTTTAATGTAGTGGAAGACTAAAAGAGGAATATGGAGATGAAAGTAAATATGATTGTAGGGATAGTAGTTATACCATGCTAGAGAGTTTTGGCATGTCCCCAAGAATGGATGACAATGAAGAGGACTTCCCAAATCCAACCATGCCAAAAATTGCCACCAAAGGTCCACTTTGAACCTCAAGGTTGATATTTTTAAGAGTGGATTTGGGTTCCTCTTCATCTAAAAAGAAAGTACTATTTTCATCTACAACAACAATCTCTTTGCGTGGTGGTAACCTTTCAACTGCCTCAGGATCAAGATCCTTCTTGGTCATATACCTGTCATGTCTATCCGAGAACACCATTGCTTGTGAGATAGATATTAAAGCTTGAGGAAAGTTCCTAATGGGTTCTTGAGGAATTTTGAAAATCGATTTTGCTGTGAACACCTCCCTTGCTATAAGTTTTTCTCCTACAAAAATGTATGTAGTGAATGTCACTACTGAAACAAGTGAATGCGTGCTCCATGTAGTGAATGTCATTACTGAAACAAGTGAAGGCATGCTCCATGTAGTGACTGTCACTACTGAAACAAGTGAAGGCATGCTCCATAGAGTAATTATATTCACTAAAATAGAATACATAGTTTTTGCAGAGCCATTCATATTTGGAATTCCTAAAAGACTCTGCACGTGTTTGGAAATGGTCTTCCCATGCTTGAAGTTTGATAACACTCATATAATTTAAAAACTCATTAGTTGTATGAAGATCACACATTTTCACTAAGTGGAACTCATATCTCCTATTTCTCTTGGATCCCCAAGCTACAATGCCAATTATTAGTGCCATGTAAACAAAACCAGACAACATAGAAATTCCCAAAACCTCAAACAAGATTGATAAAGTAGTGCCAACTTGTAGAGGCATCATCCAAATGTAATGAAGCTGCAACATCGCATCCAAAAGTTGTTGAGCATCCATGACCATGTAATTTACAATATAGCCAACACCATGAGCTTGCCTAGTGGAGCTTTCCAATATTAAATCATTTCTATATAAATTTGTGATTAGAGTAGACATTATCAACATGCCCAACTTCTGACATTGAAAGTTATATTGATGGGGACAAAGAACCTCAATGGATTTTGCTAAAATAGTATCAATACAAGGACAAAGCCTTCATATGGAAAGCTTTGATCTCCAAATGTAAAATAAACAAATTTTTGTATCAATTGGGCCAATATACATCACACATAATTTTGCAATGGTCATGGATGCAGTAAGTGCAAGATTTGGCCAAAAGCATCGGAGCAATGTAAGGTGTACAGGGTGTTGGTGTTCCACTATGTTGTTAGACTAGTTTAATTTAAAAATTTCAAACATATTTTCAGTGCTATCACCAGGTGCTAGTGCAGGAACATCTGTCAATTGCAAAGCATTTATGTAACCTTTGTTCAATAGAAGATTCAACCATAACCATGTAGCCCTTGAAAAAATACCTGTTGTAGCATAAGGGGTTATTAATTCTTCTCATTGCCAAAATTCAAACTGCTACCATCGAGAAGAGGTTCATGTAATTTTTTTCCATTTCTTTAACAATGGTGATTCTTGTAGTCCTTTTGAGGGCTAATGCCAACAAAATCCGACGAGTAGGGAAAATTATCAATGCAAAAAGGTCATCAAGAGGGAGAATACTATATGGATTAGGAATTGTGGACATGAACCTGATGATTGTAGAGATCAAGAATATTGTGTTCATAATGAAATTCATAAGCCACCAGAGATATAGAGACCTTGGATGCATTGTAGCTTTGAATTTATTCTCATGTCCAATTTACTTCCCCAAATACAATCCATGAAAGTGCTTGTATTCCAGATAAAGCAATAAGAAACCAACATTGACGAGGATGTCAAATCATCCTAGCTTCAATGAATTGAAAAATAGGAGGGTCGTATTGCTACTTACAGGAAATGTCACATCATTTGTGTTCGAGTCAGGGTTTGACAATGATTAGGTTCGGCTTGACTTTGATTTTTTTGATGAGGTTCGAATGAAGTTCACCATTTCGTTCATATATATATATATATATATATATAATATATATATATATATATATATATATATATATAAAATAATATATATATCGAATTATAGGATAAAATAGTAAGAAACCAACGTCAGTAATCATAAAAAAGTTATCACGAACATGGAATGTTATGGAACTAGCTCATAAAAAGATAGAAAACATAGTTGAACGCCTTAGAATTCAGCCTCTTCGAGGGGAGGACCTCCTTTACATTACACAAATGAACGATTCTTGGATGATTCAAATGAAAAAACCTCCTTTTTATATATAAGATTCTAAGGAGTCACAATATAACCCAACCGACCTAACAACAATAATATAAAGCCACAAAAAAAACAGTAAAGGGATTCTATGGGGCATAGTAATAACAATATGGGGACAATAGGGGCACAACAATATTAATAAGGGATACAACTA
>APFE031459476.1:0-19511 GCA_000404065.3 Pinus taeda | reverse complement strand
TAAAAATTAAGAAATTTTAAAAAGTATTAAAAAAAAGTTGTTTGTATATTTTAAAAAATGATATTAGTAATTTGATTAGGTAAATAATTAAAAATCAAATAAAATTGATAAAAGAAAGACATGATAAATTAAGTAGAAAGGGAGGTACCTACTTCAATCACATTAGTAGGACTCAAGCAACAAGAGCAGAGCGAGGATCAACAATTGTCTCAATGTGTATCAAACACTCATTCATCTCAAGCTATAGAACAATGTTTTCTAAAACCAAGAGAAATATCCTCATTCACATTATTCTTGTTCAAGACGACCTGACCCAGCGAAGCATTGAAACGCCAATACAATTTCATTATGTAAAGATATTAATTTTTCCTACCACGAGTGTGGCCAACATCTGACACCTATGCAAACATTGCTTCTGCCACATCTGGATTAGAAAGACATTAATGCCCACCCTAGAGGTCAGTCTCTACCTCATCTATTTGAGTTTGAATTTGAGGAGGAATATGCTCCCTATATAGTCGAGCCAAGGTTTCCACTTGCAAGTGAGCCTATGTTCCTCCTTGTAGACCCCTACCTCCTCCACCACAGTGACAAAGTGCCCATTCACAAACCATCATATTTGAAGTGGCATCCAACAAAGAAATCCAAGTATAAATTGTTAAGACAAAGGAAACTTGAAGCAAGGAGAGGAAGTGAAGGGGGTGCAAATGCAAAAAAGACCAAAAAGCCCCAAGAAAAAGTAGAATGGAGGAAAAGAAACTTGCCCACAAAGCTAACAAACTGTAAGGGAGCTGGTGCTAGAATTGAGTGGAATGAATGCCAATAATGATGGCTAGAAAACAAAGCTAAATCATTAAGACCCATAAAAATGCTAGGGGTGGAGTGTGCTGAGGGCAATAGTGGAATACTCTGAGTCGATCAAAGCCAAAACTACTAGGATGGATGGAGTAGTGATACTCATGCAGAGGTCAATAACCAAATGTGGTCCCTGTATGCATCTAGAACCAACCATTGTTACAATGAATTCAAATGTCCATAAATGATGTCCAAACAAGCTCAAAAGACATAAGAGCAGCACATAAAGCCCTTACTTGAAAGAGATGTTAGAATCCTTACCCACCATGCCTTATAACACATCACTTCTCCCCTAATATAAATATATATATAGATATAAATAATTAATCTATATCTATCCAAACTAACTCCTTGTCCCACACACAATAATTCTTATATATCACTGCCAATTTGTTATCTACATAACATTAAATTATCATTATTATACATATAATTTAATATTTAAATCACAACCAATCTTAACGCAAGAGTTTGCTCAACAAATATTCTAATAAATATATCCAATTGAAGAGAATCCTTATATTATTGAATTTAATTACTTCAAAGTGGAGGTCTTAGAGTTTAAGCAAACATATGACGAAAAGAAAGAGAGAACTTTTAAAAGGAAATACATCCACAAGTAGCCAGCCGAGGGAACAAAACAGAAGCGTGCTGCCGAGGGAACTTATTTTAATGTGTAATATTCATGTCCACAGAGAAGTTTCCTGGCAGGATGCCGTGGTGCACCAGCAAAACAATGTGAATTAAAAATTTGAAGACCATGACATTTTGGCAAACTTTGGATTCTTAAAAATTTCAATGGAGGTCATCAAAGACATGAGTGGGTAATTATATATAGCCTGAGTACAGTGCAAAGAAAATACTACTATTACAGATTATTAATTCTTAACATAAGCCTAGACTAATAAATTAAAAAAATTGTAATTTTTATTTTAAAATTAAAGAGTAGTTTCAATTTAAATAGTATATATATAAAAGCAAGCAATATTTTTTAGGGCGAGGTTTAAAATTATCTTTATTAAAATTAAATATTTTCTAATAATATAGAAAAATCTTATCATAATTCTTATATACAAAATATATTTATTGTACATATTATTTAATTATTTTTACCTATTTTATGAAATATAAATCATTAATTTATTTATAGATTATAAATTAGTTCAAAACCAATGTACAAAAGTTGAGGGTGAACAGCTTATTATATGATTCAACCTTATGATTGGAGCATCCAAGCATTTAAACTTGACAACCAATTTTCATTTCAATTTTTAACTACTTTAATCAAACTATAAATATATAATTCTCATTTCACTTAAATTTTAAAACTATTATATTTATTTACAAAATATATAATTTTTAATTTAATTAAATATTAATTTAATTAAATTATATATTTTTCAGCTTTCAATTATTAATAATTTTAGGCAGATAAATGAAGTTTTTTTTTTTTTTATTAATAAGAAAATAATTTTCTATTTTAATATTAAAATAATCTTTAACTTTTAATTTAATAGATTCATAAATTTTAACTGAATTAGAAGATAAAATATTGATTTTGTTGAAATATATTATTTTTCATTTTCATTATTATTAATTTTTGGATGATGGAAGCTTTTTCTTTTTTCAAATTTTTAATATTGGATTTGGGAGTTATTCATATAATTTATATTGAAATATTGTATTTTAAATGGACATTAAAATATATTAATTATGGTTCACATTGAATTTTTTATGGTTATTAATATTTATTTTAAATGTCATGTGTCTACTCTATATTAAGCATTGAAAGAGCTATACATATCTCTCCTACGGGAAATAGAAAGTAGTTATTCATAAAATATAATTTTTCATTCAATTATTCTATGTATAAAATTATTTCAATTTTAATGTAGATATTGAGTATTTTATTTATAATCTACATTAAAATATTTTTTGTTATTAATGTCACATATCAACTACATATTAAAAGTAAATAGGAAAAAAAATATACAACACTTTTTAGATACAAATTGCATAATAACATTATTTTTTCTAGAATCTATATTTTAATAACCAATATAATATGATGGAGGTTATTTTAGATTTTGAAAAAAATTAAATAAATATTCTTTCTTAAACCACTAATAACAAAAATTGTAATCAAATAAATATATATAGAATATATATGCAGTTGTCTTTAATGCGACTTTTTGAAAGGTTTTTTCCGGTGGCTTAATTATCCGGTCAATCGCGGCAGTATTATTAGAATCTCAAGTTTGATACTAAGTTTCTGGCACAATCAAGCGTCCTGGGTTTTCGAGGGATGCTGAATCCAAATTGCAGTTAAAGCCATTTTAACTGCAACAATCAAGATTTACCTCAATTTTCTTCGCGGGATTCTTTGTCCACGGATCTCCAAAAGTCGCATTTAGACACTCGATATTATTAATCTATATTTAATATAAATTTAATAATTAATAAAATAACTTAAATTATTATTAATAATATAAATATAAATATTAAAAAATTACACGAACATTATAAATGTCTAATCTCCGACATTAACGTATGTTTATCTCCTTTTCCAGCAAGGCTCACATTTTTCTCACATCTTTTCTTTTAAACTTTTAAATACCATTGTGAAGTTGATTTTATAAAAATATTTTTTATATTTTTATATAAAAAATATTTAAATTAAATCAAATTAATTTAATTTTTTTTAACAAGATTGAACAAATACAACGTTTTTTTGCTTGTGTCTATAATATTAACATATTCGTGTATAAATTTGCAATAATAAAATCCGATGTTTCCATGTTAAACTCAACCTCAAAATAATATAATATAATCTCGTTTATTATTCCACAATTTTATTTGGGCTATTATGTCAAGGCCTTATCATTTTCTAGTAGAATATTTTTATTTTGTGGGTTGAGGTAAGCAGCATTGTTGTCCAATTTAAGTGAATATGGTCCATAAATTCATATTTCGTCCATAGAATGAATCAAGAAAATTATGAAAGTTGAGGTGATGAGGTTAGCACTCAGCATCCTAAGCTAAATTGGATTTAATTGAAGATTATATTAATGATTTTTTTTTCTATATATATATATTTTATTTTTCATGTGTATTCAAAAATATATATTATCCATCAATATATATGTTATTTAAAAATATATTATATATTTATATTATGTTCACTTATATTTTACTATTTATAAGTTAAATAAAATTTTGATTATGTAATTATTTAATTCATACATTTGCAAATTAATTTATTTTGGAGATGATTCGAATATTTTTGAAAGAATGGAATTAGTTTTCTTTTACAAATTGATGTGTCATTGTCTATCATGTTAAGGGATTAGAGAGTTGAAAGTGGGGAGTGAGTTCCTGTGAGAGGGCCTCTTGCACCTTATGAAGAGGAAATATGAGAAAGGCACAAGCTCCCCTCATCTTTAGGGTGTCTTTCTCATAAGTTAAGGCTACTTCTTCTATGGTTTTGAATGTTCCAAGCCACATCCGTGCTCCTCGTTGAGACTAATCCTTTATTTTTGTTGTAAATTCCCCACATGGGCACCTTTGAACCCCTCCATAGCGTACCTTTGCAGATGGGAAGTTGGTGTGCCTCTCTTTTTAAATCTTCGACAATGCAACGATCATTTCCTAAAATTGGTAATGCCTTTCACTATCATCTTCTTTTCATGCTCAACCATTGTTGAAGGCTTGGGAGCCTTTCCAAAAACTTGTTGAAATATTATGTACTATTAATACCTTACAAACAATCATCATACATTCTTGTTGACGCTATCTTCAATTGCACCAGGGTTCCATTTAATTTGGGCATATGTTTCTCTCCATTAGTATTGTTTGCTTCATAATTTAGGGACTTCATTGAGCTCATCATTCCTAAGGCATTATATGGGGACTACTATTTCACTAGTCCATTCTTTATCTGCATGTTGATGTGGCCATTCATGGTCATGGTCATCATATGATTGACATGCCTTGTAGCGATGAATGGAAATGATTAGATTAGATGGATTGTGTGTTGCAAATCAAGGGCCCTAAATGGCCACACATTTCTCCAAATATTTAAGGCGGATTCAATATGACCTATTTATATACATCCTATTCATCATTGTTTCCTATGCAACAACAATGTACTTGTGACTAATAGCAAGAGGGGAATATTTGTTCCTGCAAACCAAGGTATCAATACACCAAAGAATCCATATGGTTACTTCTAGATTTATATTTATTCATGGTATGAACTTAGTGGTAACAACTCAAGGTCAAGGGAGAAGACAAGAACCACAATTTTAAAGACTAAGTTGAGGTTGAATCCTACCCTTATTTTATCAGCAATAAAACAGTAAGGTTTGAGGTTTGATTCTACTCCTAACAATGTTCACTTAGTTGTTATTTCCTTTGAATAATTGGTTCATCAATAAATAGTCCACCAAATATTCAAATGCCATGCAGTAGCAGTTTTTGCACTGAGAGGTGCATTCCACAACCCAGTATGTAGGTGATGTGTAAGTATGTCACATCTCCAATAAAATAATAATAATAAAATGTCGGCCAAAAAAAAAAATGAAAAAAAAAATAACCGACAATACAATTCAACACAAAGAATCTAAATCCTGCTCCAAAATCTTTTAATATTTCTTTTAATTAAATATTTGTAAAATGAATCTTTAAATGGAAAAATCATATTGTATAGATATATTCAAATCTTTAATGGCAAAAATATTTCCACATCAAAGTTGTAATATTTGAAAATATTAAAATATTAAATTTGTTATTGCGCAATATAAAAATCATCTAATATTAATATTAAAAGATTAATATTAATACCAACTCATATTCATCTTAATCTTGGATTTATCGAGGGTTGAGAGGGATCAAATATCTTGAGATACAAACCTCTTTTACTATGAAAAGAGATTTTGATCCCTCTTAGCACTTGATAGATCCGAGGTTAAGATGGATCTAGGCTGGTTTACCTAGTATTGGAGATGAAACAAACTCGTAGTGATACAACTTACCTGCATGCTTGCTTCATATTCTCTATCATCCAATAGAGAAAACATGATATTTTACTTGAATACAAGGTGAAGGGTGATAAATTTGACTTTGCTATTATTCTTTATTTCTCAACAACTATGAGCCTTAGGTTCAATTTTCTTTAAATTATTATCTCTTTATTCGTGTCACTCTTTTATCTAATTCTTGAAATAGAGTTATACAAATGTATAATCATGTAAGAAAAGTGCCTCTAGAAATTTTAATATAATTTGAAAAGAAAAAGAAAGAAAGAATTGTAATTCTTAATAATAATTATATATTGCATTTTATAATAATAATTTTCATAAAAATATTTAAATAAACTTAAAAAAAAGAAATTTTACAATATTAATAATTATTACTAACTAATTATAAAAATAACTATTTATATAAAAATAAAATTAAATTATTCAATTAATTAACTATTATTTAAAATATTAATATTAGAATAATAATATAATAATTATTTATTTATGTTATGAGAATTGATTTTAGAATTAAAATTAGTTTTTTTTAAAAAGAATT
Organism: Pinus taeda; assembly: GCA_000404065.3. Taxonomy (NCBI): domain Eukaryota; kingdom Viridiplantae; phylum Streptophyta; class Pinopsida; order Pinales; family Pinaceae; genus Pinus; species Pinus taeda. The sequence goes on along the minus strand of APFE031459476.1, from coordinate 13,079 downwards.
AAGTAGCTGATTAATCAAATTAGCTAATATTAAATCCATTTAAAAAAATCCAGTTAATTAATTATTTCATTTAATAAAATCTGTTTTAAAACTAATTTAAAATAAAAGAAGGCAATTATTAATTGAGTATGATAAAATTTAAAAAAATAAAAAATATTAATAAAATATAAATTAGAAGTTATCAGCTGACCTTTAAAACTATTTCTTTAAACTATTTATCCTATCACATAGCTCTTCTTATATCATCATTTAGATTGGTCCTGATGATTGATCCCTGTTGGGATTCGAAACGTTGACAAATATGGTTTTTACTGTGGATACTTCGAGACAAAACTCAAAAGAAATGAAGCACAAATGCCTAAAATCCAAAGTAGATTTACTAAGCCCTCAAAAATATTTCTAAATGTATATAGAAGCCCTCACAAATATTTCTAGATGTATACAAATTTTTGTGAATATCATTGAAATCTAGTTTTCGGAAGAACCCACTCTGCAACATACCATTTAGCTCTTCAAGGTTATGGTTTTGCTTCTATGTATGTTGCGGTATGGATTACTAAAACAAATCCTCATTGTCAAATGTTGGAGTATGGGTAATAAACATGGTTAGATCAATGAGAATCATCATTGCAAACAAGTGAGTGATGTCTGACAAATGATATAACTTCTAGATTGTCCTAATAAATGATATAGCTTCATGTTTAATAAACAAATTTATAATAATTTTAATTAAAAAACACTTATGTAACATCTAATAATATTTGTTAATGGAATTGTATGATGTTCTCTAAACTCATATATGGATGCTATTTTGTTATTATTGTTTGTTATACTTTAGATTATGTTTTCTCTTTATAACATTTCTTCTCATTTTTTCTTTATATTTATATAATCCAAATAGAAAAGGCCATAAACTATTTAACTACATGCATGTCTTGAATATTCTAAATTGAATTTTGTGAATATATTGATTACAATGAGAAATCATATGGAAGATGTTTGGTTCTTTAATATACATCTCACATGGAAGGTTTTTCCTCAGTCTTCTATTGTTTAACTTGTAAGAATTTTAGATGGAACTTCATTCTTGAGAACCTGTCATTCAGAGTCAATGAGTCATTATTACTGCAAATTGTTAGAGTGATGACTTTCTCATGGACTTTGGGCTATGAAGCTCATTTGGATTAAATATTTTCATCTTCTAATATAATTTTAATGGTGAACCATAAAAATGTCATGATACATAATGACCTTCTATTTCCTCCTACCCCAATAATCGTCAAATATTCTCTCTATATATCATGAGTGTATTGTTCTGAATGATCCATTACAAACACTAATTGTGGTTGACCTAATGGTGAAAGGACATCTTAGGACCTCCCACATCACAACCTTCCATTGTGTATGCATTTACATGGACCCCCACTAGAAGACTTTTTGAAGTATTCATTTCATCAAGAAGACACATCCCCTAAATATTGAACAACATATTCACCTTTATTCACTTCGATGTTTCCTTTTCCACGCTTTAGGGGTATACTAGTAAAGTTATGAATGGTAAGTCATAATATTTATCATTTATCATAATAGACTATATTATTTTTAGGAATTTATAAATTTGATTTAATTTTGTTACATTGAAATGAAATTTTGTGTAAGGTTTTCTTGATTAATAAAAAAATTTAATACAATGTTAATGTCCTTACAAAATTCACCTAGAATATTAAGGAAGTGTAGTCTTTAACTTTGTATAGTCAATTGTTGCAAACATATTTTTAATAAAGTAGAAAAAATGTAATGGAAAACACATATATTAACAAAAAAAATTATTCTGGAAACCCAAATTAGGAAAATTAGAAAAAAATAATAGTATATTCATCTTAACAATATTATATATATATGGTGCAACATCAATAAATCACTAATCCATTTACCTTGGATTAGAATACAATTGTGATTCCGTAATTGAAACTATAAAACCATGGACTAAACCACCATGTGCCACAAAGATGTTAAAAGCAAAAACCATGTGCCAAAAACCACAAAAAATGGACCCAATAAACCACAAAAAAAAAAAAATCATAGATGTTGCCCCTAAACCCCTGCACATGGAGGCAGAAAGCCCTTGCAATCCCCCGAACAAGGGGTTGTCGCCCCCGCTGTGCCCAATACAATATATACATTGTAGAATGTGTGGGTGTAGTCATATAAAAAATATAACACATACCCAATAAAAAAATCAAAATATCATTAATATATGAATGGATTAGATGATAAAAAACCCTTTAATATAATATGGGAATAAATTCGATAAATAACCGTCTTTAATATAATATTCATCAATATTTTTATTATAACTTTTTATTAAACATAAACAATATTTATTTAAACCCATGAAAATTTTTATTAAAGAAAAGATAACATTTTGTGAATGTGGATGTTTTTTACCCACATTAAGCTTTCTCGTTTCTTTCATAATATTTTCAAAGTTTGAAAATTTTGTTAATATAATATGTAGTTATAAATTTAAGATGTTTTATGGTGGGATGGAATTTATGCCTCCTACTTCAACTTAGTTAGCTTGTTCTCTTTGACCTCCTACTTCAACTTAGTTAACTTGTTCCCTAACTTATTGGATTTGTTAACTTTACTGTGATTTACATAAATCTTCTCTAACATCTTGCATCCCTTTGTTAAACATTGCATCCCACTCACTTATGCTATTGTCTCCTTTACTTTGGCATGTAATTTATTAATGTCAACACCAACTTTAATAACCACTCGCTTAATCTAATCTCACATTTACTTTGACATAGAAATTAATTAATTAATATTAATACCAAATTCAATAATGAGAAAAACTATTGACTTATAGCTTTACTTCAATACCCTCGTGGGAATTATTTTGGAAGTGCGATGATAAGTATTGCATAATGATATGTGAGATGAATAAGTTGTGGTGTGGGAACACAATATTTATAGGAAGTGATAAGAATTATTGTGTGAAGTGGGGATGATAAGCACTGCATAATGATATGTGAGATGGATAAGTGTTGGCGTGGGAACAAAATATCTACTAGATATATATATGAGATGGATAAGTGGTGGTGTGGGAATACAATATTTAGTAGATATATATAAAATGGATAAGTGATGGTGTGGTAACAAAATATTGGGTAGATATATAAGGAAGTTGTCATTTTATTTAATTTTTATTAATGGTTTTTTTTATTGTATTTTAGGTTTAAAATTAATTTTTTTTATAAGGGAAATATTAAAAAATTAGCAACTTTATAAAATAAGTGATTTATTTAAATTTTTAGGCTTTTTATGCTTTATTGATATATGTTTTCCTTTGCCATCACTTTTCATTACTTGTATGTCAACCATTTCCTTATGGTCATTTCTCTTGGTACCATAATTAATTTTGAAATGTTCACCCTCACCTTCTCCTCAACACAAACCATTTTTTTACTCAATAAGTTCTTGAGTGATTTCATGGTCTTAATATATTATGTGATTTCATGTCCACCTACTTCAATGATTTCAAGTTATCCTACTAATTCACTCCTTTATATACTAATGTGTTATTTAATGTCAGGCTATTTACTATTCAAACTATGAATGATAAAGAGTGTAAGTTTTAAATATTTATAGTAAAATAATGCACATATAAATTTTTTTACGAACAGAAAAATGAATAATATTGATTATACATAATATTCATAGATTCATCCTAAAAACCTTTAATAAGGAAAACCAACAAAATGTCTATATTTGCACATCTAACTGTCATTTTATAACTTCATCATTTACAATACAATATATAGGATTTGGTCACATCAAAATTCCTAATATGTTTACGCAAATTAGATTACAACCTTAATTTTCAATTGGGTTTATCTTGCATGGTCAGGAGGAATGATTGTTATCCTCCCCACTTATATTTAATTCCCCCAAGTGACATGTTGAGCTCATATCAAGTGTATTGTTGTAATGGCTTCGAGACTTGTTGTTGAATGGCCTTGAGCCCTGAAGAATTTCTTACCCTTTCCCTCAGGATGGAGGATGGAATGCTTGATTTCATGGATAAAAAGAATTAGAATACAACTTTGATTATTTAACTAATATTAGAAATTTTGGGTTGAAAAATCATGATCTAAAAGCCATAAAAAATGGACCAAAAAGCCACCCATTTTTTTTTTGTTGTGTGGTTGGGGGGGGTCATCCCAAACCAAACAAGGGGGACCTATCACCGCCCACCCCAAAATCCCTTGATGTGTATATACAACACATGGGGCTAATCAAGCAAATAATATAACACATGCTCAACAATCTCTCACTTGTTGTTTTCTTTGTATATAGGGGAGCCTAAGATTACATAATCAACTTTCCAAGGAAACAATGCCCATTATTTATGTACACCAACAAAAATTCTCAATACTAATGGACTTTGCCAATGAATCAATAAAATTCTTCAAACTGTCCACCTTCACCATTATCACATTTTCTACTTCAAACATGTCTCTCACAAAGTAATATTGAACATTAATATCCTTTGTCTTGGAATAATATGCTATGTTCACTGCTAGAAATATTGCACTCTGATTAACACAATCTAACCTTAAATATCTCTTTACAAACCCAATAACTAAACAAAATCGTTGTAACCATACAACTTGCTTACCTACATGAGTGGTTGTCATATATTTGACCTCTATGGTTGAGAGTGAAACGACATATGATATCTTGCTCATTCAGCTAATCACTTCTCTAAATAAAATAAACACATAACCATTTGTATATATTCTATGATACCCCTGGTGCAATTGCTTTTATAGACATGATTATTTTGTATTTAATTGTAAATATTGTTTGATTGTTTGGGATGTGGGGCCATGACTTGAGTAGAGTAATTTATGTAAATAATTTTATGATGAATAAATATTATATTCCTTTTGGAAATATTATGGGAAATGGAACATGAATGATGTGGGTTGCCTTGTTGTCCAAGAATTTGTTAAGTGGTTAAGTCCAGATGGTGGACCTTCCTGAATTATCCTTACTAAAATCTTTTAAAAATCACAGGAGAAAGATTGACACATGGGAAACAACATAATGGGAGAGAGAGATTACGCTTTGTGGAAAGATAAAATTAGTTGGAAAGAAATGTGAAGTTGGTTAAAAAGACAAGCATAAGCATAGTGGGGAGAAAAGCATGCTTATGAAGGAAAAATATTAAGATAATCTTAGATAGAGATAAATGCTAAGATTGGATAAATGTAAGAGATTTTCCAATCTTTATGAAAAAAGAAAAGCTTAGGTAAAAGGTGGGCAGATCTTAAAAGTAGGACAATGTTAAAAATCTATTGGGAAGAGAATTAATAAATTCCATTGAGTGGAAACACTTTGAATAACTTAGTTGTGGAGAACTAAGAGGAAGGCAAGAAGCTTGAGCTCGGGGGGGATTTTTTGGTGTGCAACTCATAGGTCAGGAGGAGCGTGTCTTTATCCCTACAATATTCCCAAAGGAACTCTTATTGTTTAGATAAGTCATTACTTGTGTACACATAACTCTATTTTGAAATGATGTATTGGTTTGTTTCAACAAGTTTATTTTGGTCAAATAATTTATTGTGGTATTTAAGATTTCATGGATTTTATTTGAGGTTTTATGTTTATTGTGTTATATGTTTGATCAAATTAAAAAAAAAAAAAAGGATTTGTGTTTCGCATTGAGAAGGGAATTGCTAGTAATTATATATTGGGATAGTGGTAGAATGAACAAAATATATGTTATAAGAAATTTTGCAGGAGTTAGGTATATTTATTGATGCATATTGAATAATCAGTAGTAGGATAAATAATAGTGGATGTTGAATTAATGTAGAATGTTGTGGTATTGAAATATCTGACTCTATAGTTTAGTGGTTTAAGATAGAGGTCTGAAAGAATGCTTATTTATATTTTTATTGGGCTAATGGGAACACAATCAAAACAAATTTCTAGTTTCAATGACTCTATAACAGTGTTGGAGTAATAGGCAGAATTAAATAATGAAAGGAACCATGATAAGAGTTAGGGTTGATGATAGTTATAGTCAAACAACTATTCAACGTTATTAAGTAAGAAGACATGAAATAGAACAAAGATATGTTCAAGCATATAGAGTTAAGTTCAAACTGTAATAGGAGACAGGTTTCTATAAATCTAATGTTATAACTAGCATTATGTCAATTAGGAAATATTGGGACAAGAATTAAACCTCTTTCCCTGTAAACCATCAAAGAAAAAAGGATATAGAATGGGTATTAGTAATGTTAAAGCTATTCTATCATTTGAAATACAATTCTATATATGTGAGAACTACTACAAGGAATGTTTAAATCTCATTCCAAGTCCTAATTGAATTCATATGCATCTTTATGAATTGAACCAAATGTTAAATTGAGTATTACCTTTATTAAGCAAAAATTCAATAATAAGGAAGATCAATTCTTTTGGCATGCAAGGTCTAGCAAAGATATTTGTAGAGTTAATGTAATTCTAGTAGTAATTTTAATGGTTATTGGGTTTTTTCTTTGTGTCCTTATGGACGACAAATAAAAACACATAAATGGGGTTCTTCTAATTAAGTAGTGATATTATCTTATTAATTCCAGTAAGGTTGGGATTGTAACTATACCATGAATAATAAAGACTATTTCATAAATGAATCACGGATTGGATTAAACTTGAATAACAAGTATAATGTGAGTTAATATGCAATAAGAGGGAGTACCCAAAATTATATATATACACAATCAATACCTCATATAATAGAGTCTTATCCTAGCCATTTGGGCCAGATAGTAACCAAAAGGTTAAGAGTAGCAAGCAAGTTTAAAATTCTAAAAATAATACAAGTGAATTTCCATTATAAATTAATCTAAGAAAATTTAGTACAAAGAGAAAATGGCCATTTTCCAACTCTCCAATCATGCAAAAAATAGAACCATAAGGGTTCATTTAGAGAATCCCCAATTAAAGAAAAATAAAATCCATGTTAGGCATGTCGATGAAAGCTTAAATTTTACAACACACTTGCTCCAAAGGGGCATAACAACTAGAATTTAAAAATGGAACTTGGAAAAACATGTATGGTTTCCAACTTGTAGGGAAAGGTGGATAGGAGTCAAAGTCTCACTTTTTCAAATAAACATTTAAAACTAATGTTCAGAAGCCAAGTCAAGATTAGCATTTATTTGTATCAAAACAACATGCTTATTAATAAACTAACCTGAAATACCCTAATGTGGAAATTAGAATTATTAAGAAATAAGGGTGAGCCAAATATACCTGAGAACAAAGTTGACCATGAGGTCCATCTGGGTTACCTACAAAATAAATTGTTATCGCATCAAACTTTTTATCAAAATAAAGCAAAAGAGTAGCATATGAGAGTGGATGAAAGAAAAGGTCTACCCTTTAACACAACTTTGTTAGATAATGGTGGGGCTTAAATCCTTGAGAAGAAACAGTCGAGTTAAACCCTAGAAACCTTAGTAAGGGTTAAACACCAACACCCAGGTAAGACAAGACACCCCAACCCTTGTCTAGATTCTATGCTTGAGTTGTAAAAATGAGAACCATCACAATTTGCTAGGGAAACTAGAGGGATTTGAAACAAAAACCCCCGCACAGAGAGGGAGGCCTTTGTTCTTAGTATAAATTTATGCCATAGAGGTGAAAATGCCCCCCAAAGAGAAATCAAGAATAAACATTTAGTGGTGAAAAGGAAAATAATTTACCTGAAACCACCAAGGTGAGAATTAAGGAGGAACTCTATATATTTCCCTTTCCAACAACCTAATTATAGTGAAACAAATTAGAACCATAACTCTTAATAACCATAATGATAAAAATATAAAAGAAGGGGATTAAATTTAGGGTTCTTTTTATGAGGGGATGAATGTTTTTTTTGAAATCCTCAAACCCGCCAAATTGTGGAGGGAGAAACTAACAATATTAGCAGAGACATGGGGATGGTCTCGGATATATCATGGTAATGTTAATCCTCATGTAGTCTATAGGGAAGCAACATTAGGTGGATAACACAATTTAAATAGTGGAAAACAATAGTTGAAAATATATATAAAAGAAAAAACTACATAATACCTCTATTTCTCATTGGATTTGGCTATGTGAAGTAGGAATCCCTAGACACTTATGCGGCAACATATGTTTAACAAGTCGGAAATAACACATTTGCAGGATTGAAGCTAAGGATGGGATCAAAACCTCCTCCTTTTCTCCAGAAGGAGAACTTCAGCAATGAAAAAGAAGTAGATCAAAAGAATGGCAAAAGGGAAAATAACCCTAGTCATATTAGTCGAGATCACAACAACCATCATATTGTGTTGATAGATCTCAGTCGAAGAGCATGAAATCCATATTCGAAAGGGCACATGAGCACAGGGGCCCAAAGACCAAAAAATTATTCACCACACCAACTGTAGCCTATATAATGTTCTCGGGCTATTATATACACATATGAAGAATATTAACCAAGGTCACCTCTTTAAACAAAATTTAGTTAAGGGTGCACAGGTTATAAACCCCTTTAAAAAATGGATGGGCAGAGGGGTGTTACATGAATGTGAATACAACAAGGGTTAAAAACCTTCTAACACATTTTGTACATTATACACCATGCAACAAATGCTTGTATACAAATTCAAAGGAGTCATATATATTGATCAAAGCAACACAACAAGTATTTTTAGCCTGCCTAAGTTGCATTCATTGGTATAACTTCTAAAGGGAGAATATAACCTGTAAAGGAAAATAAAATGACAAGTTGGAAGAGAAGGATGGTCATTATCATGCCATACGCATAAATGTAATCGAAGGCAAGTAATAATTCTTGTAAGCACAAAGTAAAGAGTAAATATTCTCTATTATATTGTAATGGAAGAAAAAAGAAATTAGGGTGTAAAGTTGGGGTACATTACATCTTATGTGATTCAAATATCAAGCCCAAACTACATCAACAAATCCATATATGTCCAACACTCAATTTTCTCCAAGCCCTCTTAGTAGAAAATTTCATAATCTATAGTACCATGCAAATACCTAAAAACATTACCCAATACTTTTTCCCTAGTTTGGACATATACCTACTCAAAACTCCCACTATTGTGTAATTTCATACCTAGTATAAACCATTGCATACATCAAACTGCCAACAATACTAGAATAGCAACATAGGACATGTCCTCTTTCTCTTACTGTGTTTTGGGACACTATTATGAAAATAAATTTACACCTATAGGAATAGGAACTTTGGCTGATTTACATATTTGCATAATAAATCTCCACAATATTGTCTCAATATATTTCCTCTAATTCAACCAAAGTGTCATGATTTCCCAATCTTTTTTTAATTTTCATGCCCGAAATAAAATTTATAGCACCAAAAATATTTCATATCAAATTTAGATGATAATTGAATTTTGAAATCCTTGATGATTTCCTTGTTGTTTCCAATAAACAAAATATCATCCACATACAAGACCGCATAAATAGAAAATATCACCAACTAATTTGAAATACATATATTGATTAGTATTTCTCCTTGTGAAACCAAGTCCCAATATATAAGTATCAAACTTTTGATACAACATCCTTGGAGATTGCTTTAACCCATACAGGGACCTTTTCTAGCTTGCAAACTGATTTTTTCTTACCCTTCACTACAAAACATTCTTGTTGTTCCATGTAGGTTTATTCTTCAAGACTCCCGTGTAGTAATATGTTAATACATGTTCATGTTAAATTATTTTACTTTATCCTCTATTTCATTCAGATGCAAAAGGGAGACTACTTTCCTTCTCACTTTACTACCCTTTGCATTACACATGTATATCATATGCTTCTTCCACACCATTTTTCAACATGCATGCACTTAGTCATTTTCATGAGTCTGTTTCTACAATATGCAAATAGCCACTGTATTGACTTTGTGATCCATATACATCATGAATATTATTCTCCACATTTTGAAAAAAGGACCCCTCTTTAGTGGTACACAATGTTTATTTTTTGTTCTCGTTTACTTACATCTATAGGGATCACATCACCTCTCCTCCATGTAGATCCTTCTCCACATCATCTTTCGGCCACATAAACTCTACCCCCTCACCCTACATGGCCTATACATGTCGCATGGTTCACACATTCCACATCCACACTTACTGTACCATTCCTCCAATGTGTAAACTTTATGGTTTCTATTCTCAGGGTGCTTGATGGTGTATTTTGTTGGAAAAATCAAAGTGGCAACTTCTCAAATCAATTTTCCTTAACCTTAATATTTTCTTGTGAACTTAGTTAGTCTTGTTGTGTTTTTTTACTTAGATATTTTCATCAAAAAAATATCAAGAACAAAAACAATAACAATATAGGACATAGAAAATTAGGATCTTAGCTAGGGAATACCGTCTCCAAGGGGAAAACCCAAAAAATCTTCTCTTCTTATATAATTTGCTTCAAGTGAGACAAAAAATATTCAATCCTAGACCAATTCCTCCTCCAAGTACCAAGTCAATCCTTCCAACAATTCCTTCCTTAATCTAGCACCAACCAACTTCAAACTGCAACTTTGACCTGCCAACTTCAATACCGTAACTTCGGCCCTTGTAGCACTTGCAGAAATCCTAATCCATCTTCCTCATGAGACCTTCCTTGAGAAAGGCAACTCCTCCCAAGGTCAACGAGGTCAAGGTAGAGTATTCTTCCTTCTAGCAACAAGTGACTGCAATTTTTCCTAATGCAACTTGGATCTACAATTTTTGCCTCCTTTGTAGCTGCAAAAACCCTATACTTTCACACATGTGAGACAAAGATATCCCAGACAAAAGTTTTTCATCCTTCCTTTCTTCTTGTAGACCTTCGTTATCTTCTTCTTATGATTATCAACTATAGATTGAACTTCCTTCTTTAGATTGAACTTGTGAGTGAGTGGATTCCACACGAGGTCGAACTACTCCTTTATATAGCCTTTCAAGGGGTTGAATTCCCTCCTTTATACCAACTTGAAGCTGCCATGATTGACTTCCACTTTTGGAGTTTCCATGACTTTATAAACTCGAAAATCATTCTTTTTCCAATTACATTTTTCCCAAAAGGGTCTTATAAACATGATGTTGACTTCTTTGAATCATGACAACAAATCTTAAGACCTAACAAACCCTAGAAGCATGAAGAACATACTTTTACTTAGGATACCATCAATAAGAAGCATGAAACCCATAATTTAATAAAAATAGATTTTTCTTTTTCTTCTTTTTTTTTTACATAGGATACATATTGAAATGAGTACAACAATAATTATGAAGACTTAAACTAGTTACATTTTCAACACTCGCTCTTAACTAGGGAGGTATTCATAATTGTACCACTAGTACAACATCATTCTCAAATTGAAGAGTTCTCATAAGAAGAGTTGGATTGATAAGCCAATCTGTATGCAACAACAATATAACCAGCATTGTCACTGAGATCTAACTTGACAAAATCAACTTCATTCAAGAGCATTATGTTGGGAGGCTTTATGTGTGATACTGCACTACCTCTACAAGGCACATACTGCATCCAGATGTTCACAAGGTATGCCCTTTTAGGACTATTCATATCTTGTATTACCATTCTAGAATCCTCAAAGCGCATCAGCCCTATTCAACCACTCTTCTCTTGGATACATGTCCTATCCTCAAAGAGTGTCGATACCTTTCCTTTCTTCGATTCTATGTCCTCAATGAAACCATAGATGCTCATCCAATCCTCCACCATTCTATTTTCATCACCTGAATAAGAGTTTTCACATGTGATGTCCAACATCACTCCCTCTCAATTAGAGAGGATATCCCTATTCCCTCTAGAAAAGGGAATAGACTCTTAATCCTACTTGATCAGAATCCTTGACTCTCTCTCAAATCTATGGGAGATTCCTGACTCCCTTTTTAATTGGGAAGTCGTATCCATAATCTTTCTAGCTTGTCTTCGAAAGAGTATAAGCTACTAGTTTTGCATAGATGCATGTCTTCCTCTTTTCTCCATATCCAATCGTATTGAGTCTATTTCCTTTCGAGGTATCATGGATCCATATTCACTCTTCAATATTGTGACAAGATCGATGTCATTTTTCTTTCACATCACTTTCATATTCAACATCATATATGAAGGCATTGCATTGATCCTTTCCAAACTTCAAGTTGATCATAGATTCCTCATGAAAGTGATCCCCTTTGACCTTCAAGTTATCTTTTTGTATTACTACTTTTTAATCTCAAGATGTATACATATTGACTACACACACTACAACAAATCCTTGTGATTAGCTTCCTCTTTAGCTCCATTTTTTTCTTCCACTAATTGTTTTAGTGTATTTTCCTCCACCATTTTGAAAAAAATTGGCGCTATTTATCAGGATGGCACTAATTTTAGCATTTTTTACATCGATCATAGGCAGTCAACACTAAAGTTGGTGTTATTTGGCATCATCTTTAGTGCCCAATGTAGCCTCTGCTTTAGCTCCTTATGTAGCTTCATGTATAGCTTCTTGTGTAACATCCTATTTTTCTCCTAGTTATGGAATTATTTTTAGCATCCATTTTAGCTTCCTTTATAATACCCTATTTTTCTTCTCATTATGGAATTGGACACGACTTTTTTTGTTACACATGCCAAGGATGGAATCTGTAATTAATTGGATATGGCTTCATGAACAATTGCTTCACTTTACCATAATAATGTAAGATTAGACCTTGCAATTATCATTAATTTTACCATTATAGTAATATTGTCATTTTTAGTATCATTACCCTTACCATCATTACTTTTGCATTATTACCTTTACTGTCATTTTTGGAAATTAATGCGACTGTGCGAAGTCTTTTCATGAGAACAAAAAGACCCAATTTGGTAAAAAGGGAGTAATTGATGTCTCTCAGCATTCTCTCCTTAGCAAGTGTATTTGTTTGCCAATGAAACTCTATAACATGTATTTAGCAATGATGAGAAGTTATAGTTTTAGGCAA